>CM033470.1:322849292-322860523 GCA_019447015.1 Hymenochirus boettgeri | reverse complement strand
GTCCTGTCTAACAGCTACATGAGGAACATAGTATTGGAGGATGTATAGAGACATAGGATCATTTAGTCCAACCTTATACCCTCCTATAATGCTGTAATAACAGTTACATAGTTACTAGTTTGGAGGTTTGTATAAAGACATACGTCCAGCTAGTCCAAACCTTTATACCCTACCCAAATGGCGTTTATAACAGTTAATGTAACATAGTATAGTAAGTTTGTATAAAGACATACGCCTTCTAGTCCAACCTTTATATCTTACCCATAATGTCTGTCTAACATAATGGATAAGGTATAAGTTGGACTTGGTTTCAAACAACCTTTGAAAGATTGTAATGTTAACATCTTGGCAAAGGAACATGACTGGTTCAAGAGAGGTGTTAAGGAGGCTATTTATGTGAAAATAAAGAAACCAAGTCTTAATAGAGGTGGGGGGGGGGTTCGACACCAACTGTCTGCCATGTAAAATGCTGTTTTGGACACCTTACTCTGGGTGTTTCCATAACACCTCTTAGCCACTATCCAATCACGCCCTTAACACTGGCTGTGATATGCTAATTGGGATTTTCCAGGGTACATAATTGCCACAATTCTTGTACAAGTCATTCTGAATATAAAAAGGCCAGTCCGATGACTAGCGAACGTCTTCAGAACTAAAACTTCCAGTTTATAAACTGAATACAACAGATACATAGTAACATAGTATTGGAGGTCGTAAGAGGCAATGACCATCTAGTACAACCTTTATACCCTACCCATAATGTCTGTAAACAGTTACATAGTACATAGTATTGGAGGTTGTATAAAGACATATGTCCATCTAGTCCACCTTTATCCCTACCCATAATGTCTGTATAACAGTTACATAGTAACATAGTATTGGAGGTTGTATAAAGGCATACGACCATCTAGTCCAATCTTTTACCCTAACCATTGATGTCTGTATAGCAGTTACACAGTAACATACTATTGGAGGTTGTATAAAGACATCGTCCATCTAGTGTTACTTTATACCTACCTATAATGTCTGTATAACAGTACCTAGTAACATAGTTATTGGAGGTTGTATAAAGCAATATGCCCAGCAAGTCCAACTCTTATACTTTCACCCATAATGTCTGGTCTACGTTACATAGTAACATAGTAATGGAGGTTGTATAGAGGCATTGACCATCTAATCCAACCTTTATACCCTACCCATAATTCTGCATACAGTTACATAGTAACATAGTATTGTACGGTTGTATAAAAGACATGTCCATCTTGTCAGACCTTTATACCCTACCACATAAGTCTGTATAACAGGTTATATAGTAAACCATAGTATTGGAGGATGTATAAGGCATACGCCATCCTACAACCCTTTACCACTCTACACATACATGTCTGCTAACAGTTTACATAGTATACATATATGAGGGTGTATAAGGACATACGACCATCTAGTCCACCTTTAATCACAAGGGAAGAGGTACAAACACACAAACTGGCTTTCTTGACTGCTTGGTAGAAGTTAAGGAAAATGGTAAACTGGAAGTAGAGGTTACAGAAAACCAACAAACACAGATCAGTAATTGATGTTTGACTCCCACCAACCTTTAGATCACAAGCTGGGGGTCATCAGACCCGCAACACAGAGCCGAGAACATCCCCACTAGCACAGAGGCGAAGGCTAAGAAATGAAACATCTCAGAGGAGTCCTTAAAACTTGTGGATATCCAGACTGGGCCTTTGTCAAAAGAAGTATAGAAGGAAAGAAAAGATACACGAATACCAAACAGTGAAGGGGAAAAGCAGACAGGAGAGAACATTGGTCATCCTAATGTGAGCAGGGGCTCCGAGAAATTAAGAAGAATTTTCAAAAAACATCGTATCCCTTTCTGTCTTTAAAACCGAACAACACACCGAGGCAGCAATTGGTACATCGAAAGACCCAATACAAAACACAAGAAAGCACATCATATATGCAGTGCAGTCAGTGAAGAATGCTCTGATTTGTATGTGGGGGAGACCAAACAGCAACTGCATCAAGTATGGCCCAGCACAGAAGAGCCAATTCCTGGGTCAGGACCTCAGCCGTGTTCTGCATCTTAAGGATAAAGGACATACCTTGAAGTTGTAATGTTAACATACTGGCGAAAGGAACGTGACTGGTTCAGAGAGGGTGTTAGGGAGCCATTTATGTGAAAATAAAACCAAGCCTAAATAGAGTGTGGGGGGTTCGACACCAACTGTCTGCCCATGTACAATGCTGTTTTAACACCTTACTCTGGCGTTCCTATAACACCTCTTAGCCACTATCTATAACACCCTTAACACCTGCTGTGATATGCTAATTGGGATTTTCCAGGGTACATAATTGCCACAGATTCTTGTTCAGTCATTCTGAATTGAGAAAAGCCAGTCGGATGACTAGCGAAACGTCTTCAAGAACTACATTTCAAATCCAGTTGATTCTAATTGAATACAACAGATATACCATGACTGGATGAATGAGAACCTTCACAAGCATTTGTATAACAGTTCATGTAACATAGTATTGGAGGTTGTATAAAGGCATCAACCATCTAGTCCAACTTTATACCCTACATATAATGTCAAAACAGTTACTGTACATAGTAACATAGTATTGGTGGTTGTATAAAGCATACGTCCATCTAGTCCAACCTTTATACCTTTTATACGCTTCTACAAAGTAAACAGCCCTAAATCTGGAATGCCCAGAGTAAGGTGTCAAACAGCATTGTACATGGCAGACAGTTGGTGTCGAAACCCCCCCCACACCTCTATTTAGGCTTGGTTTCTTTTTTTCACATAAATTGCCTCCTAACACCTCTCTTGAACCAGTCACGCTTCCTTTGCCAATATGTTAACATTACAACTTTCAGGTGTGTCCTTTATCCTTAAGATCAGGTACACGGCTGTCCTAACCCGATGAATTGACTCTTCTGTGCTGGGGCCATACGTTGATGCAGTTGCTGTTTGGTCTCCCCTACATACAAATCAGAGCATTCCTCACTGCACTGCACTGCGTATTGATGTCACTCTTACTGCACTGCGTATATGATGTTGCTTATCTTTTGTTTCGGTATTGGGTCTTTCGGATGTACCAATTGCTGTCTCAGTGTGGTGTTTGGTTTTAAAGCAAGACAGGGATACAGTGTTTATTGAAAACTCGTCTTAATTTCTCGGAGACCCCTGCTACATATGGGATGACCATGTTTTTTCTCTGTCTTGTTTTCCCTTCACTGTTGATATTTGTGTTCTTTTCTTCCTTCTACTTTTTTGACAAAGGCCCATTCTGGATATCCACAAGTTTTAAGGGCTCCTCTGAGATGTTAATTTCTTTATCCTTCACCTCGTGCTAGTGGGGATGTTCTCAGCTCTGTGTTGCAGGGTTCTGATGACACCCAGCTTGTGATCTAAAGGGTGGTGGGAGTCCAACATCAAATACTAATCTGTGTTGTTGGTTTTCTGTTCTCTCCCTGACTTATACCAAGCAGTCCAAGAAAGCCAGTGTGTTGTTTTGTATCTTCCTTGTAAATTTAATGTTCTGTTCTACCGCATTAATGTGTTCTGTGAAGCTTGTACTTCCTTCTGGTGGTTTTAACCCTGGTGTCATCCAATATCTGAACCAGTGGCTGGGTGCTATGCCCTTAAAGGTATTAAGCGCCTGTTTTCTACCTCCTCCTATGTAAAGGTTGGCCCCAATGGTGAAACTGGAGATCCCATAGCACATCCATGTTTTTGCTTATAGAACATATCCCAGTATTTGAAATAGGTGGTATTCAGGCACAAGTCCAGTAATGAACACACCTGTTCTGGGTTGAGATCAGCCTAGCCATTTTCTCACCAATAATAACACCTCCTTGGTGGGTATACAGGTGAAGAGAGATGTCCCATCATAGGACACCATAGTTTCTTCTGCACCGAGTACTACATCTTCAATCTTGTTGGTGAAATCCTGGGAGTTCTGGATGTGATGCTTGAACTTCCCACCAATGGTCCTAAGATGTTGGCTTGGTATTTTGCCACCTTGTATGTTACAGAGTTGATGTTGCTGACTATAGGTCTTAGTGTGCTGCCCTTTCCTTATGTATCTTTGGGAGTCCATATATACATGGATGTGCCTCACCAGGGTAGAGGCGATGATATATGCTCGGTCAATGGCTTTATCCTTTTGAAGGCTTTTGTAGTAAGTCTATGACCCTTTTCCCTTGGTGGGATCCCTTGTTAAAGCCTTATATGTGTTGTTATCGGCCAGGAGCATGGTCACCTTAGCATGGTAGTCTGAGGTGTTGAGTACACACTGTGCATCTTCCCTTGTCTGCCAGTAGAATGGTGATACTGGGATCTTTCTGAGGGATGTTAGGCTCTTCTTTCCTGTGTGGTCAGGTTAGATGAAGGAGTTTTAGCACTGCTAAGGCTGCCAGATACCTTAAGGCAAAGTTGTTCCAATCACGCCCTTAACCCCTGGCTGTGATATGCTAATTGGGATTTTCCAGGGTACATAATTGCCACAGATTCTTGTACAAGTCATTCTGAATTGAGAGATCCAGTCGGATGACTAGCGAAACGTCTTCAAGAACTAAACTTCAAGTCCAGTTGATCTAATTGAATACAACAGATATACCATGGCCTGGATGAATGAGAACCTTCACAAGCATAAACAGCCCTAACTTGTCAAATCTGTCTGCAACCCCTTCATTCCCCTTATTAATTCAGTTGCCCTTCTCTGAACTGCTTTCCATTTCCAACATGTCCCTTTGTACACAGATTCCAAAATTGCACCACATGTTTCCAAATGAGGCCTTACCAATGCTTTGTAAAGTGGGAGAATAATATTTTTTTTCTCCCTCTTTATGCCAAGAGATAAAAGGGGGCCCATGGCCATGTGACCCGTTCTGAAAACGTAACAGTGGGATGAACTGGGTGGAGGTTGGACAGCAGTGGCAGGGCCTGGCAGGCCATGGATGAGGGGAAGTTTAAAGGCATTTGTTAAATTGCAGAAAATTAACCAATTTAATCAGGCGCGCCTGCATACTCTATTTATTATTAAGGATTTATATAGCGCCAAACATCTTCCGTAGCACTTACATTACATGTATACATTCACATAGGCCCGGAGTGCCCGGAGGAAACCCACGCAAGCACGGGGAGAACATACAAACTCCTTGCAGATGTGTCCAAGGGTGGAATCGAACTCAGGACTTCAAACACTGCAAGGCATCAGTGAACCACTGAGCCACCATGCTGGAAGATACCAAGGTCCTTGAACAGAATTAATAATTAACTGCCCTGGTAGTTGGGGGTGTAAGGACAGTTTCAATTGGATACAGGGACTGCAATGAATTAACTAGTAACAAACAGCAGTAAACCAGATGGCAGCAATGCCAGTGGAGAGCAGGGGCAGATATAAATGCAGTGCCAGCAGTGCTGTCCATTGTCTGGGCAGGAAACTGTGGTGTAAAGTTTTGGTTTGCAGCCCAAGCAGCAAGATAGAATTGGCACATATGGAGATTACCAACTGGTGCCAGGGAGAGGCTTTGATCTGCGGAGAGCCTGTTATTGGTTAACACAGCAAGCAATATATACCATGTGCCTGTCAGGGCAAATATTCCACTAGTTCCCACATTAGGGGCACAAATCCAGCTGGGCAATAGGGTGAACAAAATAGTGGTGACAGTGCTAGAAACCTTCTTATTGGTGGGTCTATTATATCAACTACCAATTAGCTGTCAGAACTATAGAGGAGTAAACGGTTCAGGACCAGAGGATTGTTATTATGTATTTAGAATTGAATTGCTTGTTCACAGGTTAATCCTGACAAAAAAATCAAAGAACCAAATTATTATATTATTATGTTAAATCCGGGTGTAGAGCTGCCAGACTGACAAGACGTCATTATTACCAGTGATTAATATTCACTAGCTGTTTGTATAATCTGGTTTAGTGATGAGTTATCTCTTTTGTACGGTTGGCGGTGTCACCTAACACACAGTAAATCCAAACATTATAAATGAAACCCTATAATTGGCAAAACTATTTGCTTTCATCTGGATAAATTTCCCATGAGCAATAGTATAATTTTAATGTGGTTATATGAGATGGCGCTGCCACCGAGATTGGCTCAGTGCAGTGTACAGAGCAAAAATACATATACAGGCAGCTCCTAAACCTTGTGTTTGATATGATGGGAGCCATGGAACAGACATTTGTGGACAGGAACAGAGACGTTATATCTTTACCCTCTAAGCACTGGCATCAAAAACCTCACAAAGTCAAAGAAAAGTTGAAAATTTACTACCAGGCGGCCTAGTTCCAGCAGGCCTCACATTGATTTATTCAGAGGGACATTTCTAGACTTGGAAGATGTTGGCCGCTCTATAATCCACAACAATAATAATAATATGTGTCTATAAGTCTTTTCGTGATAGAAGTGGGTGGGAGCTGACTGTAAACCATACGAGGAATTGAAGGGCTGACATATATGTGTCACAACACAGAACGGTAATATATCAGCCATACAGTACAATTAACTTCTGTATTTTAGTTAATTTCTGAAGTTCCTCTCTCCTTCAAAGCACTGGCCTTTGACATGCTCAGTTGGCTTCACCTAGAGATTATCTGACCAATTAGTTCATTTTATCTCCCATAATAAAGAAAGGTAAGTGATACAACACTTTTAAAAAGTATTTCTCAACTTTCCCTTTATTTAAACCATTTGGACAATGTGCCCGTCATTACTATGTAGATGCCCAATCCCCTAGGAAATAGACGTCGGCCTACATGGAAAGGTTATTATTCATTTTCCTGAAAAATCTACATCCAGAAACACTGTCCCAACCTCCTACATTGTCACCCAACAGGTTATCCAGATATTGCAATGGATCCAGGTCATTTACCAGGCGTGACCATAGTTCATTATCTAAACAGTCAGTTCATTCATTAACATTTTGGCCTCTTGGTTGAAATGAATCCTTTTGTTTGTTTGGAAACTGGAACATGCATTCTTAGCTTGTCACGGGGTCAAAGAGGTAATGAAGGCAGGAGCTCTGGGCAGTGCAGCAAGGGAGGACCCTCCCCTCACAAATATCTGTGTCAGTCTTCGCCGGATATTGGGTGTCAACGTAGCCAAAAGGTTGCAACATTGTGCTAAATAGTGAATAAAAATGTAACAAGTAGATGAATAATTCCAACAATTTTACCTTCTCTCTTGCCCTTTAACCTGGATCAGCCCACACCCTCACATAACTGGATCTGTACACTGAAGGCTAGGCCACACTAGCACGTTTTTGCACTCTTGAGCACACGGTTTGCACGTGCAATTTTGGTTAAAATGGAAATCGCGGGAATGGAAAAATTCCTGTGATTCCAATGCGTTCGCGTTTTGCATGCACCATTTTTTTGTGAAAACGCATGCGTTATATAGTATAGTAAGTATAGTATTTGAGGTTAAATAAAGACAACGTCCATCCAGTTCAACCATCTAGCAATATCCTCATTTCCTTGCCTAACGTTGATCCAGAGGAAGGCAAAAAAAACCCACCAAATTTATGACTGGGGAAAAAATTCCTTCCTGGCAATTGGAATTTCCCTGGATCAACTCTACTTTACGTATGTTCAATACCAGTAACTTGCAACATTCCTTGTTTGCAGAAACTCATCCGCCTTTTTTTAAACTGACCAATGAACCTGCCATAACAATGTCCACTGGAAGACGTTCCTAGCTTTAACGTTCTCACAGTGAAAAGCCCTTTCCGAACTTGAAAGCCTAAACCTTTTTTCTTCAGTCTTAAGGGATGTCTCGTGTCCTTTGACATGTTCTATTGGTGAACAATGCCCCAGATAGTTTATTGTATGGCCCGTTATGTATTTATACACAGTAATCATATCCCCACGCAAGCCCTTTCTCCACGCGTCCATAATTGTAACTTTTCCAGTCTCTCTTCATAGTCAAGTCTCCCCCAATCCCCTTATTAATTTGTTGCCCTTCTCTGAAACCCTTTCCATTTCTAAGATGTCCTTTTTGTACACAGGATTCCAAAAATGCACTGCCTATTCCAAATGAGGCCTTACCAATGCTTTTTAAAGAGGGAGAATAACATTTTCCTCCTTAAATCCATAACACTGTTTATATAAGACAATACCATGCTGGCTCTGGCTGTTGCCGCCTGGCACTGCTTGCTACCTTTAAGTTTTGTTATCCACCAAAACTCCAAGATCCCTTTCCAACAGGGATTCACTTAACACAGAGCCATTTATAGTAAGTAGCACAAGTCCAAAATGCATCACCTTACATTTATCACATTAAATTTCATCTGCCACTTAGCAACCCAATGTGACAATCTATCTAGATCCCCTTCAAACGATTGCACATCCCCTGAAGTTTTTAATGGTCGACAAAGTTTTGGTTTCGTCAGCAAACACAGAACCTTGCTGACAACACCCACTTCCAAATCATTAATAAATAGATTAAATAGAAGCGGCCCAGCACAGAATCCTGTGGCACCCCACTTAGCACTTAAGTCCATAATGATGAAGCCCCATTAAACAACTACTCTCTGCATCCTATTCATTAAAAAATTTCTATCCTGTACCAATGTGACTCCCCAGACCAACAGACCTTACCTTTACATTTGTCGCCTATGGGGGACTGTATCAAAAGCTTTTGCAAAATCCAAGTAAACTACATCTACTGCTATGCAGAGTCTAAATTTCTACTTACTTCCTCATAAAAACCAAGCAAGTTAGTTTGACAAGATCTATTCCTCCTAAATCCATGCTGGTTACTACTTAAATCCATGCTGGTTACTACTTATAATGTAAGTCCTTGAAATATTACTCTAGAACATGTTTCCCTTATTAAACTTTCCAGGATCTTCCCCACCACTGAAGTTAAACTTACAGGCCTGTAATTACCCGCTGTGAACGACTACCCTTTTGAATATTGGAATAACATAGACTTTTTCCAATCAGAGGCACTCACCGGACATGAGGGAATCAGCAAAAATAAGAAACAATGGCCTAGATTAAAACTGAACTGTCCTCCTTAAGTACCCGAGGATGTATTTTATCCGGCCCAGGAAATTTATTAATATTAACCTTCTTTAGTTCTTTCTGTACCATATCCTCGGTTAACCAAAGTGCACTTGAATCTTGTATACCATTATGCTACTATACTCTATGATATCTGTACTTGGATCTCTATAGTATATATAGAGTGAAAAAAATTATTCAAGACATTTGCTTTATCGCCATCCTCCGTAACTAACTATCCCCATTATTAATGGTGCCACATTCTCAGTCCTCATCTTCTTACTATTAATATACTTAAACAAATTTTAGGCTTAGTGATGCTTTGTTCAGCTATCCTAACTTCATTATTAATTTTAGCTATTTGATGCTTCTTACACTCCTTGTTACAGTTTTTATAATCCCTAAAGCCCTTTCCGTTCCCTGCCTTAAAGGTTTTAAATGCCTTTTTCTTCCTTTCCTTTGCCTCTTACATCAAAGAATTCAGCCACATGGGCACAGATTTATTTTTTTACATTTATTTCTCAAGGGTATATATTTAGATGTGAACTTGCTTAAAATCCCCTTGAACACAGTCCACTTCTGTTCAATACATTTACCTGTATAATACATTATGCGTTGACATTCTGAAGAGCTGCTTTTAACCTTGGGAAAATTTTACTTTTCCGAAATTAATGTCTTTGTTACCCAGCGCACTTTTCCTTTCGATAACAAAGTCCAAATGCCACTATTCATGGTCACTATTCCTAAGCCTCCAGTTACTTTATACTATAATGCGCTCCACAATGTTAGATATAACCAGATCCAACAGAGCTCCTTTCTATAGGAACCTCAAACCACTTGTGAGAGAAATTATCCTGCAGCAAATTCAGGAACTCATCGCCTTTTTCTTGTGATGGCAGTTCCACACACCAATCAATGTCAGGGTAATTAAAGTCCCCCATAATGAGCCACTCCCAAAAACTTGTGCATGTTAAATTAAAACACGCATGCACAAACGCAGAACAATGCACCAGTAGAGTTCCAAATGTTTTCAACTATACAACTCCCAGCATTCTATGGCTGCAGAGTGGTTTAGGGGAATGGCTGGGAGTTGTAGTTTCCCATGCCTGCCCTTAGGTCTAGGACCCATAAAATGTTCAGTCCGCGAAGAACATTGGAGGAATATTACCCCATCACCATTCTACAGGCAGCTATAATAAGAAATACATTAACCCCTTTGTTTTTGGTATTGTAAGTGAGTCTGTCATCATGTGACCGGTGCTGAAGAAATGAAAGTGTTTAAAGAGAAACTGGTGGTCTCCAGTTTTCCAAACCAGTAATAATGATATACAATCCTTCCATCATACCTTCAATATAAAACCTAAATCACATCTCTAGATAGAATTTGTGAGAAGTTATTGCTGGAAAGGTTCGCAAGTTACTTCCTGTGTTGAACTCTTCTGTTTTTCAACTATGTGACAGCTTGTAGTTAGTGACCAGCCTGTCGCATAATAGGCTTCCCCTACTCAACTGTCAAACTTTTCCCCCAGGTACTTCATGATTTCCCCCAGCATTAAATGTGATGAACAGGCGTGCAATGTAAACCCAATAACAATGTCTGAAATTGTAGAAGACTCTCTTTCCCATAGCTAGCTCCACGTGTGGTTTGTTTATCATAGCATGGGGTCTGGTCTGTCATTGCCTCAGCAGCCAAAAGCCAGACATGTGGCTGGAGCACAGCTGTGGGGCTAGTGAGAATGAGCTATACCCAACTGGCAATTCAAAGGCCATTCATATTCCTTAAAATTCATGATGTAGAAGTATTTTTCATATTTTCGTAATTCCTCATTGATCCAGGAATTAATCAGCATTTATAGATACCTGACATAGCCCGAACCAAACTTGGGATATTATCCTTCCTAGGCCTACGATCCCCAAGATATGTCATATTTGGTTCATTCTGTGTGGTAAAATTAGTTACGGACAATCAGCAATTTTGAATGTGACATGTATGGTACCCCGGATTATGGACTAGATGTACATAGTAACATAGTATTGGAGGTTGTATAAAGACATACGTCCATCTAGTCTAACCTTTATGCCCTACCTATAATGTCTGTATAACAGTTACATAGTAAAATAGTATTGGAGGTTGTATAAAGCCATATGCCCAGCTAGTGTAACCTTTATACCTTACCCATAATGTCTGTCTAA
>CM033470.1:322758896-322845114 GCA_019447015.1 Hymenochirus boettgeri | reverse complement strand
TAACATGTAATGGAGGTTGTATAGAGGCATATGACCATCTAATCCAACCTTTAACCCTACCCATAATTCTGCATCAGTTACATAGTAACATAGTATTGTAGGTTGTATAAAAGACATGTCCATCTTGTCAGACCTTTATACCCTACCCATAAAGTCTGTATAACAGTTATATAGTAAACATAGTTATTGGAGGATGTTAAGCATCGCCATCCTACAACCTTTACACTCTACACATAGCAGTCTCAACATTACATAGTAACATATATGAGGGTGTATAAGGACATACGACCATCTAGTCCAACCTTTAAATCACAAGGGAAGAGGTACAAAAACAAACTGGCTTTCTTGGACTGCTTGGTAGAAGTTAAGGAAAATGGTAAACTGGAAGTAGAGGTTTACAGAAAACCAACAAACACAGATCAGTAATTGATGTTTGACTCCCACCAACCTTTAGATCACAAGCTGGGGGTCATCAGAACCCTGCAACACAGAGCCGAGAACATCCCCACTAGCACAGAGGCGAAGGCTAAGAAATGAAACATCTCAGAGGAGTCCTTAAAACTTGTGGATATCCAGACTGGGCCTTTGTCAAAAGAAGATAGAAGGAAAGAAAAAACACGAATACCAACAGTGAAGGGGAAAAGCAAGACAGGAGAGAACATTGGTCATCCTAATGTAGCAGGGCTCCGAGAAATTAAGAAGAATTTTCAAAAAACATCGTATCCCTTTCTGCTTTAAACCGAACAACACACCGAGGCAGCAATTGGTACATCCGAAAGACCCAATACAAAACACAAGAAAGCGACATCATATATGCAGTGCAGTGCAGTGAAGAATGCTCTGATTTGTATGTGGGGGAGACCAAACAGCAACTGCATCAACGTATGGCCCAGCACAGAAGAGCCAATTCCTCGGGTCAGGACCTCAGCCGTGTTCTGCATCTTAAGGATAAAGGACATACCTTTGAAGTTGTAATGTTAACATACTGGCGAAAGGAACGTGACTGGTTCAAGAGGTGTTAGGGAGGCCATTTATGTGAAAATAGAAACCAAGCCTAAATAGAGTGGGGGGTTCGACACCAACTGTCTGCCCATGTACAATGCTGTTTTAACACCTTACTCTGGCGTTCCTATAACACCTCTTAGCCACTATCTAATAACACCCTTAACACCTGGCTGTGATATGCTAATTGGGATTTTCCAGGGTACATAATTGCCACAGATTCTTGTTCAGTCATTCTGAATTGAGAAAGCCAGTCGGATGACTAGCGAAACGTCTTCAAGAACTACATTTCAAGTCCAGTTGATTCTAATTGAATACAACAGATATACCATGACTGGATGAATGAGAACCTTCACAAGCATTATGTATAACAGTTTCATGTAACATAGTATTGGAGGTTGTATAAAGGCATCCAACCATCTAGTCCAACCTTTATACCCACATATAATGTCAAACAGTTACTGTACATAGTAACATAGTATTGGGGTGTGTATAAAGATACGTCCATCTAGTCCAACCTTTATACCTTTTATACGCTTCTACAAAGTAAACAGCCCTAAATCTGGAATGCCCAGAGTAAGGTGTCAAACAGCATTGTACATGGCAGACAGTTGGTGTCGAAACCCCCCCCACAACCTCTATTTAGGCTTGGTTTCTTTTTTTCACATAAATTGCCTCCTTAACCACCTCTCTTGAACCAGTCACTTCCTTTGCCAATATGTTACATTACACTTTCAGGTGTGTCCTTTATCCTAAGATCAGGTACACGGCTAGTCCTAACCCGATGAATTGACTCTTCTGTGCTGGGGCCATACGTTGATGCAGTTGCTGTTTGGTCTCCCCTACATACAAATCAGAGCATTCCTCACTGCACTGCACTGCGTATTGATGTCACTTTACTGCACTGCGTATATGATGTTGCTTATCTTTTGTTTCGGTATTGGGTCTTTCGGATGTACCAATTGCTGTCTCAGTGTGGTGTTTGGTTTTAAAGCAGACAGGGATACAGTGTTTATTGAAAACTCGTCTTAATTTCTCGGAGACCCTGCTACATATGGATGACCATGTTTTTTCTCCTGTCTTGCTTTTCCCCTTCACTGTTGATATTTGTGTTCTTTTCTTCCTTCTACTTCTTTTGACAAAGGCCCATTCTGGATATCCACAAGTTTTAAGGGCTCCTCTGAGATGTTAATTTCTTTATCCTTCACCTCGTGCTAGTGGGGATGTTCTCAGCTCTGTGTTGCAGGGTTCTGATGACACCCAGCTTGTGATCTAAAGGGTGGTGGGAGCCAACATCAAATACTAATCTGTGTTGTTGGTTTTCTGTTCTCTTCCCTGACTTATACCAAGCATCCAAGAAAGCCAGTGTGTTTGTTTTGTATCTTCCTTGTAAATTTAATGTTCTGTTCTACCGCATTAATGTGTTCTGTGAAAGCTTGTACTTCCTTCTGGTGGTTTTAACCCTGGTGTCATCCAATATCTGAACCAGTGGCTGGGTGCTATGCCCTTAAAGGTATTAAGCGCCTGTTTTCTACCTCCTCCTATGTAAAGGTTGGCCCCAATGGTGAAACTGGAGATCCCATAGCACATCCATGTTTTTGCTTATAGAACATTCCCAGTATTTGAAATAGGTGGTATTCAGGCACAAGTCCAGTAATGAACACCCTGTTCTGGGTTGAGATCAGCCTAGCCATTTTCTCACCATAATAACACCTCCTTGGTGGTATACAGGTGAAGAGAGATGTCCCATCATAGGACACCATAGTTTCTTCTGCACCGAGTACTACATCTTCAATCTTGTTGGTGAAATCCTGGGAGTTCTGGATGTGATGCTTGAACTTCCCACCATGTCCTAAGATGTTGGCTTGGTATTTTGCCACCTTGTATGTTACAGAGTTGATGTTGCTGACTATAGGTCTTAGTGTGTGCCCTTTCCTTATGTATCTTTGGGAGTCCATATATACATGGATGTGCCTCACCAGGTAGAGGCGATGATATATGCTCGGTCAATGGCTTTATCCTTTTGAGGCTTTTGTAGTAAGTCTATGACCCTTTTCGCTCTGGTGGGATCCCTTGTTAAAGCCTTATATGTGTTGTTATCGGCCAGGAGCATGGTCACCTTAGCATGGTAGTCTGAGGTGTTGAGTACCACTGTGCATCTTCCCTTGTCTGCCAGTAGAATGGTGATACTGGGATCTTTCTGAGGGATGTTAGGCTCTTCTTTCCGTGTGGTCAGGTTAGATGAAGGAGTTTTAGCACTGCTAAGGCTGCGCAGATACCTTAAGGCAAAGTTGTTCCAATCACGCCCTTAACCCCTGGCTGTGATATGCTAATTGGGATTTTCCAGGGTACATAATTGCCACAGATTCTTGTACAAGTCATTCTGAATTGAGAGATCCAGTCGGATGACTAGCGAAACGTCTTCAAGAACTAAACTTCAAGTCCAGTTGATCTAATTGAATACAACAGATAACCATGGCCTGGATGAATGAGAACCTTCACAAGCATAAACAGCCCTAACTTGTCAATCTGTCTGCACCCCTTCATTCCCCTTATTAATTCAGTTGCCCTTCTCTGAACTCTGTTCCTTTCCAACATGTCCCTTTGTACACAGATTCCAAAATTGCCCACATGTTTCCAAATGAGGCCTTACCAATGCTTTGTAAAGTGGGAGAATAATATTTTTTTTCTCCCTCTTTATGCCAGAGATAAAAGGGGGCCCATGGCCATGTGACCCGTTCTGAAACGTAACAGTGGGATGAACTGGGTGGAGGTTGGACAGCCAGTGGCAGGCCTGGCAGCCATGGATGAGGGGAAGTTTAAAGGCATTTGTTAAATTGCAGAAAATTAACCAATTTAATCAGGGCGCCTGCATACTCTATTATTATTAAGGATTTATATAGCGCCAACATCTTCCGTAGCACTTACATTACATGTATACATTCACATAGGCCCGGAGTGCCCGGAGGAACCCACGCAAGCACGGGGAAACATACAAACTCCTTGCAGATGTGTCCAAGGGTGGAATCGAACTCAGGACTTCAAACACTGCAAGGCATCAGTGTAACCACTGAGCACCATGCTGTGAAGATACCAACGGTCCTTGAACAGAATTAATAATTAACTAGCCCTGGTAGTTGGGGGTGTAAGGACAGTTTCAATTGGATACAGGGAACTGCAATGAATTAACTAGTAACAAACAGCAGTAAACCAGATGGCAGCAATGCCAGTGGAGAGCAGGGGCAGATATAAATGCAGTGCCAGCAGTGCTGTCCATTTGTCTGGGCAGAAACTGTGGTGTAAAGTTTTGGTTTGCAGCCCAAGCAGCAAGATAGAATTGGCACATATGGAGATTACCAACTGGTGCCAGGGAGAGGCTTTGATCTGCGGAGAGCCTGTTATTGGTTAACACACAAGCAATATATACCATGTGCCTGTCAGGGCAAATATTCCACTAGTTCCCACATTAGAGGGCACAAATCCAGCTGGGCAATAGGGTGAACAAAATAGTGGTGACAGTGCTAGAAACCTTCTTATTGGTGGGTCTATTATATCAACTACCAATTAGCTGTCAGAACTATAGAGGAGTAAACTGGTCAGGACCAGAGGATTGTTATTATGTATTTAGAATTGAATTGCTTGTTCACAGGTTAATCCTGACAAAAAAATCAAAGAACCAAATTATTATATTATTATGTTAAATCCGGGTGTAGAGCTGCCAGACTGACAAGACGTCTTATTACCAGTGATTAATATTCACTAGCTGTTTGTATAATCTGGTTTAGTGATGAGTTATCCTTTTGTACGGTTGGCGGTGTCACCTAACACACAGTAAATCCAAACATTATAAATGAAACCCTATAATTGGCAAAACTATTTGGCTTTCATCTGGATAAATTTCCATGAGCAATAGTATAATTTTAATGTGTTATATGAGATGGCGCTGCCACCGAGTTGGCTCAGTGCAAGTGTACAGAGCAAAAATAATATACAGGCAGCTCCTAAACCTTGTGTTTGATATGATGGGAGCCATGGAACAGACATTTGTGGACAGGAAAGAGACGTTATATCTTTACCCTCTAACACTGGCATCAAAAACCTCACAAAGTCAAAGAAAAGTTGAAAATTTACCTACAGGCGGCCTAGTTCCAGCAGGCCTCACATTGATTTATTCGAGGGACATTTCTAGACTTGGAAGATGTTGGCCGCTCTATAATCCACAACAATAATAATAATATGTGTCTATAAGTCTTTTCGTGATAGAAGTGGGTGGGAGCTGACTGTAAACCAGACAGGAATTGAAGGGCTGACATATATGTGTCACAACACAGAACGGTAATATATCAGCCCATACAGTACAATTAACTTCTGTATTTTAGTTATTTCTGAAGTTCCTCCTCCCTTCAAAGCCACTGGCTTTGACATGCTCAGTTGGCTTCACCTAAGATTATCTGACCAATTAGTTCATTTTATCTCCCCATAATAAAGAAAGGTAAGTGATACAACATTTTAAAAAGTAGTTTCTCAACTTTCCCTTTATTTAAACCATTTGGACAATGTGCCCTGTCCTTACTATGTAGATGCCCAATCCCCTAGGAAATAGACGTCGGCCTACATGGAAGGTTATTATTCATTTTCCTGAAAAATCTACATCCAGAAACACTGTCCCAACCTCCCTACATTGTCACCCAACAGGTTATCCAGATATTGCAATGGATCCAGGTCATTTACCAGGCGTGACCATAGTTCATTATCTAAACAGTCAGTTATTCATTAACATTTTGGCCTCTTGGTTGAAATGAATCCTTTTGTTTTGTTGGAAACTGGAACTGCATTCTTAGCTTGTCACGGGGTCAAGAGGTAATGAAGGCAAGCTCTGGGCAGTGCAGCAAGGGAGGACCCTCCCCTCACAAATATCTGTGTCAGTCATTCGCGGATATTGGGTGTCAAAGTACCAAAAGGTTGCACATTGTGCTAAATAGTGAATAAAAATGTAACAAGTAGATGAATAATTCCAACAATTTTACCTTCTCTCTTCCCTTTAACCTGGATCAGCCCACACCCTCACATAACTGGATCTGTACACTGAAGGCTAGGCCACACTAGCACGTTTTTGCACTCTTGAGCACACGGTTTGCACGTGCAATTTTGGTTAAAATGGAAATCGCGGGAATGGAAAAATTCCTGTGATTCCAATGCGTTCGCGTTTTGCATGCACCATTTTTTTGTGAAAACGCATGCGTTTATAGTATAGTAAAGTATAGTATTTGAGGTTAATAAAGACAACGTCCATCCAGTTCAACCCATCTAGCAATATCCTCATTTCCTGCCTAACGTTGATCCAGAGGAAGGCAAAAAAAACCCACCAAATTTATGACTGGGGAAAAAATTCCTTCCTGGCAATTGGAAATTTCCCTGGATCAACTCTACTTTACGTATGTATCAATACCAGTAACTTGCAACATTCCTTGTTTGCAGAAACTCATCCGCCTTTTTTTAAACTGACCAATGAACCTGCCATAACAATGTCCACTGGAAGACGTTCCTAAGCTTTAACCGTTCTCACAGTGAAAAGCCCTTTCCGACTTGAAGCCTAAACCTTTTTTCTTCAGTCTTAAGGGATGTCTCGTGTCCTTTGACATGTTCTATTGGTGAACAATGCCCCAGATAGTTTATTGTATGGCCCGTTATGTATTTATACACAGTAATCATATCCCCACGCAAGCCCTTTCTCCACGCGTCCATAATTGTAACTTTTCCAGTCTCTCTTCATAGTCAAGCTCCCCCAATCCCCTTATTAATTTGTTGCCCTTCTCTGAACCCTTTCCATTTCTAAGATGTCCTTTTTGTACACAGGATTCCAAAAATGCACTGCCTATTCAAATGAGGCCTTACCAATGCTTTTTAAAGAGGGAGAATAACATTTTCCTCCTTAAATCCATAACACTGTTTATATAAGGCAATACCATGCTGGCTCTGGCTGTTGCCGCCTGGCACTGCTTGCTACCTTTAAGTTTGTTATCCACCAAAACTCCAAGATCCCTTTCCAACAGGGATTCACTTAACACAGAGCCATTTATATATAGTAGCACAAGTCCAAAATGCATCACCTTACATTTATCAACATTAAATTTCATCTGCCACTTAGCAACCCAATGTGACAATCTATCTAGATCCCCTTCACAACGATTCACATCCCCTGAAGTTTTTAATGGTCGACAAAGTTTTGGTTTCGTCAGCAAACACAGAACCTTGCTGACAAACACCCACTTCCAAATCATTAATAAATAGATTATAGAAGCGGCCCAGCACAGAATCCGGTGGCACCCCCACTTAGCACTTAAGTCCATAATGATGAAGCCCCATTAACAACTACTCTCTGCATCCTATTCATTAAAAAATTTCTATCCTGTACCAAATGTGACTCCCCAGACCAACAGACCTTACCTTTACATTTGTCGCCTATGGGGGACTGTATCAAAGCTTTTGCAAAATCCAGTAAACTACATCTACTGCTATGCCAGAGTCTAAATTTCTACTTACTTCCTCATAAAAACCAAGCAGTTAGTTTGACAAGATCTATTCCTCCTAAATCCATGCTGGTTACTACTTAAATCCATGCTGGTTACTACTTATAATGTAAGTCCTTGAAATTACTCTAGAACATTGTTCCCTTATTAAACTTTCCAGGATCTTCCCCACCACTAAGTTAAAACTTACAGGCCTGTATTACCCCCGCTGTGAACGACTACCCTTTTGAATATTGGAATAACATCAGACTTTTTCCAATCCAGAGGCACTCACCGGACATGAGGGAATCAGCAAAAATAAGAAACAATGGCCTAGATTAAAACTGAACTGTCCTCCTTAATACCCGAGGATGTATTTTATACCGGCCCAGGAAATTTATTAATATTAACCTTCTTTAGTTCTTTCTGTACCATATCCTCGGTTAACCAAAGTGCACTTGAATCTTGTATACCATTATGCTACTATACTCTATGATATCTGTACTTGGATCTTCTATAGTATATATAGAGTGAAAAAAATTATTCAAGACATTTGCTTTATCGCCATCCTCCGAACTAACTATCCCCATTATTAATGGTGCCACATTCTCAGTCCTCATCTTCTTACTATTAATATACTTAACAACAATTTTAGGCTTAGTGATGCTTTGTTCAGCTATCCTAACTTCATTATTAATTTTAGCTATTTTGATGCTTCTTACACTCCTTGTTACAGTTTTTATAATCCCTAAAGCCCTTTCCGTTCCCTGGCCTTAAAGGTTTTAAATGCCTTTTTCTTCCTTTCCATTTGCCTCTTACATCAACAGAATTCAGCCACATGGGCACAGATTTATTTTTTTACATTTATTTCTCAAGGGTATATATTTAGATGTGAACTTGCTTAAAATCCCCTTGAACACAGTCCACTTCTGTTCAATACATTTACCTTATAATACATTATGCGTTGACATTCTGAAAGCTGCTTTTAACTTGGGAAAATTTTACTTTTCCGAAATTAAATGTCTTTGTTACCCAGCGCACTTTTCCTTTCGATAACAAAGTCCAAATGCCACTATTCATGGTCACTATTCCCTAAGCCTCCAGTTACTTTATACTATAATGCGCTCCACAATGTTAGATATAACCAGATCCAACAGAGCTCCTTTCTATAGGAACCTCAACCACTTGTGAGAGAAAATTATCCTGCAGCAAATTCAGGAACTCATCGCCTTTTTCTTGTGATGGCAGTTCCACACACCAAATCAATGTCAGGGTAATTAAAGTCCCCCATAATGAGCCACTCCCAAAACTTGTGCATGTTAAATTAAAACACGCATGCACAAACGCAAACAATGCACCAGTAGAGTTCCAAAGTTTTCAACTATACAACTCCCAGCATTCTATGGCTGCAGAGTGGTTTAGGGGAATGTGCTGGGAGTTGTAGTTTCCCATGCCTGCCCTTAGGTCTAGGACCCATAAATGTTCGTCCGCGAAGAACATTGGAGGAATATTACCCCATCACCATTCTCAGGCAGCTACTAATAAGAAGAAATTAACCCCTTGTTTTTGGTATTGTAAGGAGTCTGTCATCATGGACCGGTGCTGAAGAAATGAAAGTGTTTAAAGAGAAACTGGTGGTCTCCATTTTTCCAAACCAGTAAAATGATATACAAATCCTTCCATCATACCTTCAATATAAAACCTAAATCACATCTCTAGATAGAATTTGTGAGAAGTTATTGCTGGAAAGGTTCAGCAAGTTACTTCCTGTTTGAACTCTTCCTGTTTTTCAACTATGTGACAGCTTGTAGTTAGTGACCAGCCTGTCGCATAATAGGCTTCCCCTACTCAACTGTCAAACTTTTCCCCCAGGTACTTCATGATTTCCCCCAGCATTAAATGTGATGAACAGGCGTGCAATGTAAACCCAATAACAATGTCTGAAATTGTAGAAGACTCTCTTTCCCATAGCTAGCTCCACGTGTTGGTTTGTTTATCATAGCATGGGGTCTGGTCTGGTCATTGCCTCAGCAGCCAAAAGCCAGACATGTGGCTGGAGCACAGCTGTGGGCTAGTTGAGAATGAGCTATACCCAACTGGCAATTCAAAGGCCATTCATATTCCTTAAATTCATGATGTAGAAGTATTTTTCATATTTTCGTAATTCCTCATTGATCCAGGAATTAATTCAGCATTTATAGATACCTGACATAGCCCGAACCAAACTTGGGATATTATCCTTCCTAGGCCTACGATCCCCAAGATATGTCATATTTGGTCTCATTCTTGTTGGTAAAATTAGTTACGGACAATCATGCATATTTTGAATGTGACATGTATGGTACCACGGATTATGGACTAGAGGGAAATTGTTACCTTTATAACCTACCTATAATGTCTGTATAACAGTTACATAGTAACATAGTATTGGAGGTTGTATAAAGCCATATGCCCAGCAAGTCCAACTTTTATACTTTACCCATAATGTCTGTCTAACAGTTACATAGTAACATAGTAATGGAGGTTGTATAGAGGCATATGACCATCTAATCCAACCTTTATACCCTACCCATAATTTCTGCATAACAGTTACATAGTACAACCTTTATACCCTACCCATAATTTCTGCATAACAGTTACATAGTAACATAGTATTGTAGGTTGTATAAAGACATGTCCATCTTGTCAGACCTTTATACCCTACCCATAAAGTCTGTATAACAGTTATATAGTAACATAGTATTGGAGGATGTATAAGGACATACGTCCATCTAGTCCAACCTTTACACTCTACACATAATGTCTGTCTAACAGTTACATAGTAACATAGTATCGGAGGGTGTATAAGGACATACGACCATCTAGTCCAACCTTTAAATTCACAAGGGAAGAGGTACAAAACAACAAACTGGCTTTCTTGGACTGCTTGGTAGAAGTTAAGGAAAATGGTAAACTGGAAGTAGAGGTTTACAGAAAACCAACATTAAGGAAAATGGTAAACTGGAAGTAGAGGTTTACAGAAAACCAACAAACACAGATCAGTAATTGATGTTTGACTCCCACCACCCTTTAGATCACAAGCTGGGGGTCATCAGAACCCTGCAACACAGAGCCGAGAACATCCCCACTAGCACAGAGGCGAAGGCTAAAGAAATGAAACATCTCAGAGGAGTCCTTAAAACTTGTGTAGTTAACATGTTATTGGAGTTGTATAAAGACGATGTCCATCTTGTCCAACCTATACCCTACCCATAATGTAGGATAACAGTTACATAGTAACATAGTATTGGAGGTTGTAATAAAACGATCGTCCATCTAGTCAACCTTTATCACCTACCCCATAATGTCTGTATAACAGCTTACATAGTAACATAGTATTTGGAGGTGTATAACGGATGACGATGTCCAATCTGTCCAACTCTTTATACCCTACACCAATGTCTGTATAAGCAGTTAAATGTAACATAGCGAATTGGCGGTTGTAAAAGACATCCATTTAGTCCAACTGTTACTTATACCTACCTATAATGTCTGTTAACAGTTTACATAGTAAGCATAGTATTGGAGGTGGGTAATAAGTAGGCATACGTACCATCTAGTCCAACCTTTAACCTACCTAATGTCTGTATAACGTACATATCGTAACATAGTATGAGGTTTATAAAAGGAACATACGATCCGTTATCAAAACCTTTATACTTCTAGCCCATAAGGTCTGTCTAACAGTTAATGTAACTAGTAATGGAGGTAGTAAGAGACATAATGATCATCAGTCAACTTTGTTACCACCACATAATTCTGTCCCAACAGTACATAGTAACGACAGTATTGGTAGGTTTATAAAGACATAGCACTATCTAGTCTACTTTAACCTACTTACCCCATGTGTCTGTATAACGTTACATAGTAAATAGTATTGGAGGTTGTATAAAGCATATGTCCCAATAGTTATACCTTTTAATACCCTACCTATAAGTCTGTCAACAGTTTACATAAACCATAGTATGGAGGTTGTATAGAACATATGCCCAGCATAACCTTTATTACCTTACCCATAATTGTCCTGCTAACAGTTACATAGTAAATAGTAAATGACGGTATGTATACAAGTGACATTACCTATACCTACCCTACCATTTCTTTCAACAGTTACTAACGTTTAGGTATAGAAGTCCTGTACCTACCTAAAGTCTGTATAATAGTTATATAGTAACACTAGTAGTTGAGGATGTATAAAGACAATAGTCCTTTCCAACTATTACCTACACCTCATGTCTGTTAATTACAGTTACATTGTAACAATAGTATGGAGGTTTGTATAAAGACAAACGTCCATCTAGTCCAACTAACTTACTTACCCATAATGGTCTGTTAACAGTTCTACATGTAATATAGTATTGGAGGTTGTATAGAGACATACGTTATCCACCTGTTACTATAAGGTCTCCACTGAACTTATGGGGGTAGACAAGACTTATCAACCTTCTACAACCTATAATGCTGTAATAACAGTTACATAGTTACACGTTTGGAGGTTTGTATAAATACTACGTCCAGCTAGCCACAACCTTTATAACACCTACCCAAATGGCTTTATAACAGTTAAGTAAACATAGTAAGTAAGGTTCTGTATAAAGACAACGCCTATTAGTCCAACCTTTATTATCGTTACCCATAATGTCTGTCTAACATAATTGATAAGGTATAAGGTGGGACTTAGCAGTGGTTCAAACAACCTTGAAAGATTGTAATTTAACATCTTGGCAAAGGAACGATGACTGGTTTCAAGAGAAGTTGTTATAAGGAGTGCGTATGTATGAAAATAAAGAAAACCTAGTCTTAATAGAGGTGGGTGGGGCGTTGACACACACTGTCTGGCCATGTAAAAATGCGTTTTGGACACCTTACCTTGGGTGTTTCATAACCCTTAGCCACTATGCAATCCCGCCCTTAACACTGGCTGTGATATGCTAATTGGATTTGTCCGGGTACATAATGCCACAGATTCCTTGTACAAAGTCATTCTAATATAAAAGGAAAGGCCAGTCCATGACAGCGAAACGGTATTCAAGAACTAAATCCGTTGTATAAATGAATGACAACAGATAATAGGTAACATTAGTATTGGAGGTCGTAAAGAGGCATATGACATCTAGTACAACCTTTATACCGACTACCCATAATGTATGTGATAACAGTTATAGTAACATAGTATGAGAGGTTGTATAAAGACATTGTCCATCTAGTCGCAACCCTTTATATCCCTACCCAATAATGGTCTGTATACAGATTACATAGTAACATCGTAATTGGAGGTTGTATATACAGGCAATTACGCCCATCTGTCCAATCTTTTCCTAACCATATGTCTGTATACCAGTTACAGTATAACCATATATTGGAGGTTGTAATAAAGACTATGTCATCTAGTGTTACACTTATACCCTACCATAAATGTCTGTATTAACAGTTACTAGTAACATAGCTATATTGGAGGTTGTATAAAGCAATAGCCTAGCAAGCACCTGTATACTTTACCCATAATGTCTGTACTACCGATACATAGTAAAATCGTATGGAGGGGGGTTGTTGTGATAAGAGCAGGTTGCCATCTAATCCAACCTTTATACCCTTAACCCATAAGTCGTACACAGTTCCATAGTGAACCATAGTATTGTGGTTGTATATAGACGTATGTCCATTCTAGTCAAGCCCCTTTTACCCTACCAATCTAGTCTGTATAAAACCAGTTAATACGTAACATATTAGAGAGGATGTATCAAGGAACATACGTCCATTAGTCAACCTTTAACTCTACCACATACATGTCTGTATAACGTTACATAGTAACATGTATAAAGGTTGGATAAAGAATTACGTCCATCTAGTCAACTGTGTACCCTACCCACAATGTCGGGAAACAGGTTACATAGTAACATAGTATTGAGGTTGTATATCATAGGGACGAATGTCATCTAATCCAACCTTTAAACCCCTACCATAATTGTCTGTATAACAGTGACTATAGTAACATAGTTAGTTAGAGGTTGATAACGACGGTATGTCAGATATAGTCCAACCTTTATACCCTACCATAATGGTATGTATAAACAGTTACATAGTAAAATAGTAGGGAGGTTGTTAAAGAGTTGTCCATCTAGTCCAACCTTTATTACCCTACCCATATGTCTGTATAACAGGTGACATCGTAAACATAGTATTGGAGGTTGTATAAAGGACATCGAATACCTAATCAAACCTTTATACTTTACCCATACTGTCGTGTATAAACAGTTACTAGTAACATAGTATGGAGGTAGTATAGAGGCTATGACTATCTAATCCAACCTTGTACCCTACCCATAAGGTCTGTCCAACAGTACATAGTAACAGAGTTTTCGAGGTTGTATAAAGACATCGTCATATGTCTTACCTTAACCCTACATATTAAGTCTGTTATAAACTACATAGACATAGTATTGGAGGTTGTATAAAGAACAAGCCGTCCATCTAGTCCAACCTTTATACCCTACCCACAATTATGTATAAACAGTACATAGTAACATATAATTGGAGGTTGTATACAAGAAGTAGGTCCAATCTGTCCAAACTTTTATACCTTACCATAATGTTGTATAACAGTTACATAGTAACATAGTATGGAGGTGGAATAAAGACGTTATGTCCATTCTAGTCCAACCTTATACCCTACCATAATTCGGTATAACAGTTACATCGTAAACATTAGTATTGGCAGGTTGTATAAAAAGACGTATGGTCCATCTAGTCCAACCTTTATACCCTACCCATAAATGGTCTGTATAACAGTACATAGTACATAGATGGAGGTTGTATAGAGGCATCGGACTACCTAGTCCAAACCTTTTACTTTACCATAATGTGCTGATAACAGTACATATGTCTGTGAGTAAGTTCTCATCTCCAGGTCATGGTATAATCTGATTATTCAATTAGAGCAAACCTGGACTTGAAATGTAGTTTCTTGCAAGACGTTTCGCTAGTCATCCGACGGCTTTCTCAATTCAGAATGACTTGTACAAGAAGCTGTGGCAATTATGTACCCTGGAAAATCCCAATTAGCATATCACAGCCAGGTGTTAAGGTGGGATTAGATAGTGGCTAAGAGGTGTTATAGGGACGCCCCAAAGTAAGTGTTAAAACAGCATTGTACATGGCAGGACAGTGGTGGTCGAACCCCCCCACCTTATTAGGCTGGGTTTCTTTTGATTCACATAAGGGCTTCCTTAACACCTCTCTTGAACCAGTACACGTTCCTTCGCCAGTATGTTAACATACACCTATTTCAAAACGGGATAAGTGCTATAAGCAAAAACATGGATGTGCTATGGGATCTCCAGTTTCACCATTGGCCAACCTTTACATGAGAGGATAGAAAACAGGCGTTGCTAATACCTAAGGGCATAGCCACCAGCCACTGGTTCAAGATATGTGATGACACCGGTTAAAACGCCACAGAGGAAGTACAAGCTTTCACAGAACACATTAATGCGGGGGACAAACATAATTCACAAGGGAAGTACAAAACAAAAACACTGGCTTTCTTGGACTGCTTGGTAAAGTTAGGATGGAACTGAGATTTACAGAAAACCAAACACACACAGATCAGTAATTGATGTTTGACTCCCACCACCCTTTAGATCACAAGCTGGGGGTCATCAGAACCCTGCAACACAGAGCCGAGAACATCCCCACTAGCACAGAGGCGAAGACTAAAGAAATGAAACATCTCAGAGGGCCTTAAAACTTGTGGATATCCAGACTGGGGCCTTTGTCAAAAGAAGTAGAAGGAAAGAAAAGAACACACGAATACCAACAGTGAAGGGAGGAAAAGCAAGACAGAGGAAGAACATGGTCATCCCATATGTAGCGGGTCTCCGAGAAATTAGAAGAATTTTAACAAAAACATCGTATCCCTGTCTGCTTTAAACCGAAACAACACACGAGGCAGCAATTGGTACATCCGAAAGACCCAATACCAAACACAAGAAAAGCGACATCTATATTGCAGTGCAGTGCAGTGAAGAATGCTCTGATTTGTATGTGGGGAGACCAAACAGCAACTGCATCAACGTATGGCCCAGCACAGAAGAGCCAATTCTCGGGTTCAGGACTCAGCCGTGATCTGCATCTTAAGGATAAAGGACATACCTTGAAGATGTAATGTAACATACTGCGAGGAACGTGACTGGTTCAAGAGAGGTGTAAGGAGGCATTTATGGAAAATAAGAAACCAAGCCTAATAGATGGTGGGGGGGTTCGGCACACCCAACTGTCTGCCATGTACAATGCGTTGAACACCTTACTCTGGGGTTCCTATAACACCTCTAGCCACTATCTAATCACACCCCTATACACCTGGCTGTGATATGCTAATTGGGATTTTCTCAGGGTTACATAATTGCAACAGATTCTTGTTCAAGTTCATATCTGAATTGTTAGAAAGCCAGTCGGAGACCTAAGCGAAAGTCTCAAGAAAACTACATTTCAAGTCCAGTTGATCTGAATTGAATACAATCCAGATCAACAGCTTACATAGTTATAACATTAGTATTGGAGGTTTATAAAGCATACAACCTAGTCAACCTTTATACCCTACATATAGTCTGTATTTAACATTAACATAGTAAATAGTATTGAGGTTGTATAAAGACATCGTCAATAGAGTACCTTTATGACACTACCATAATGTTGGTATAACAGTTACACAGGTAAATATAGTGTGAGGTTGTATAAAGCAAGTGCCATGCTCGTCAACTATACCCTACCCATAATGTCTGTTAACAGTTACATGTACATAGTTTAGGAGGTGTATAAGGAGATGACCTATCTAGATCCAACCTTATACCTCACCCATAAGTCTGATAACCAGTACTATAGTAAAACATAGTATTGGAGGATGTATAAGACATACCTATCTAGTCCAACCTTTACCACTCTACACCCATAAGCGTCGGTATAACAGTATCATAGTAAACATAGTCTGAGGATGTATAAAGCATTCGTCTATGTCCATAGGACTCTGATACCCACCCAAATGTCTGATAACAGTTACAATAGTAAACATAGATGGAGGTGTATAAAGACTCATGTACATCTATCAAACTTATTACCCGACCCCATAATGTCGTTAAACAGTTCGATAGTAAACATAGTATATGGGGATGTATAGGAGGACCGTAGGATTCATCTAGTCCAACCATTTATCACCCACCATAAGTCTGGATAACAGTTCACATAGTAACATAGTATTGGAGGTGGTATAAAGACGAGTCGAGACTAGTCCTGTAACTTGTATCCCCCATGAATGGTTTGTATAACAGTGTACATAGTAATCATGTCATTGGAGGTGTATAAAGGTCGTATGTCCATCTCGTACAACGCTGTATACCCTACCCTAAATGCATGGTTTAAACGTTATATAAGTAACAAGCATCAGAGGATGTATACAAGACATACGTCCATCATGTCCAACCTTATCCTACCCATAATGTCTGTATAACAGTTACATAGTAACATAGTATTGGAGGTTGTATAAAGACCATATCTAGTCCAACCTTTACCCCACCACATAATATCTGTATAACAGTTATAGAATAACATAGTATGGAGGTTTTATAAGACATATGACCACCTTAATCCAAACTTTATACCCTACCCATAATTCTGATAACAGTTACATAGTAAAATAGTATTGGAGGTGGTTTCTATAAAGACGTATGTCCCTCTTGTCCAACTTTATCCCCTACCATATGTCTGATATAACAGTTATATAGTAACATTAGTATGGAGGTTATAAAGACATAGTCATCTAGTCCAACCTTATACCACTCCACATGTCTGTATAACAGTTACATAGTAACATAGTATTGGAGGTTGTATAAAAGACATGTCCATCTAGTCCAACTTTATACCCTACCCATAATGTCTGGTTATAACGTTAATTGAACATAGTATTGGAGGTTGTATAAAAGCATATGACCATCTAGTCCAACCTTTACCCTACCCATAATGTTTGTTAACAGTATATAGTAACATAGATGAGGATGTGATTAAGGACATACGTCCATCAGTCCAACCTTTCTACCCTACCTAATGTCTGTATTAACAGGTTACTATAACATAGTATGGAGGTTGTATAAAGACATACGTCCATCTAGTCCAACCTTTAACCCTACCACAATGCTGTATAACAGTTACATAGTAACATAGTATTGAGTAGGTTGTATAAAGACCCATGTCCATCTAGTCCAACCTTTATACCCTACCCTAAGGTCTTGTTCAACATACATGGAGAAGTTGTATAAAAAAGTTGTCCATTTAGTCACAACCTTTATAATAAGTAACATGATTGATAACAGTGACATGTTAGAATAGTATTGGAGGTTATGTGAAAAATAAAGATATACCAATCTAATAGAGTGTTCGACCAGTCCAACTGTATAAGCATGTAAGAATCTGTTTTACACCTTACGTGTGGTCCTATAAAGAACCCTAGTCCACTATCCAATCACGCCTTAACACTGCTGTTATGGCTGTAAGGATATCCACGGTGGAACATAATCCATAGATGTCTTGTACAAGTCATTCTGAATAAAAATACGGCCAGTCGGATGTACTAGACGTAGAGTCTTAAGAACTAAAACTTCAGATATATAATGTTAATACAACAGTATACATAGTAAACATAGTATTGGAGGTGTCGTAAAGAGGCATATGTAACCATTCTAGTCACAACCTGTTATACCCTAACCCATAATGTCTGTTATAACAGTTACATAGTAACATAGTATTGGAGGTTGTATAAAGACATAGTGGTCCATCTAGTCCAACCTTTATACCCTACCCTAATGATCTGTATAACAGTTACAAGTAACATAGTATGGAGGTTGTATAAAGAGGCATACGCCATCTAGCCAATCTTATACCCTAACCATAATGTCTGTATAACGTACATAGTAACAATAGTATGGAGGGATGTATAAAGAATACGTCCACTAGTCCAACCTTTATACTCTACCCATAATGTCTGTATAACAGTTACATAGGAACATAGTAATTGGAGGTTGCATAGAAGACATATCCATTATCCAACCTTTATACCTACCCATAATGCTGTAAAAGTTACATAGTAACATAGTATTGGAGGTTGTATAAAGACGTACTGTCCTATCCGTCCAACCTTTATTACCCTAACCATACATGTAGTAAATAGTTACATTAGTAAATATATGGAGGTTGATATTAAGCATACGACTACTAGTCAACCTTTATACCTACCCATAATGTCTGTCTAACAGTTCCATAGAACATAGTATGGAGGTGTATAGAGACGTATGCCATCTAGTCCAACCTTTATACCCTACCATAATGCTGTATTAACAGTTACATAGTAACATAGATTGGAGGTTGTATAAAGACATCGTCCATCTAGTCCAACCTTTATACCCTAACCATATGTCTGGTATAACAGTTACATAGTAAATGTATTGGAGGTTGTATGAAAAGAATCCATCTAGTCAACCTTATACTACCCTATAATGTCTGTATAACAGTTACATAGTAACATAGTATTGGAGGTTGTAAAAAGACGTATCGACTCATAGTCAACCTCTTGATACTACCCATAATGGTCTGTATAACAGTTACTAGTAACATAGTATTGGAGGTTGATATAAAGACGTATCGTCATCTAGTCCAACCTTTATCTCTTACCTATAAGTATGTATAACAGTTACATAGTAAATAAGTATGGAGGTTGTATAAAGACGTATGTACCATCTAGTTAACCTTTATACCTACCCATAATGTCTGTATAACAGTTACATAGTAACATAGTATTGGAGGTTGTATAAAGAGGCATATGACCATCTAATCCAACTCTTATACCCTAACCAAATTCTGTATAACAGTTACATAGTAACATAGTATTGGAGGTGTATAAAACACATGTCCATCTAGTCCAACCTTTATACCCTACCATAAAGTCCTGTATAAAGGTTATATAGTAACATAGTATTGAGGGGTATAAAGACATACGTCATATCTAGTCCAACCTTTACACCTACCCACAATGTCTGTATAACAGTTACATAGTAAAATAGTATTGGAGGTTGTATAAAGACTATGTCATCTGTCCAAATTATACCTACCCAATGTCTGTAAACAGTTACTGTAAATAGGATTGGAGGTTGTATAAAGACGATTGTCCATCTGTCCAAACTTTATACCTACCCATAATGTCTGTATACACAGTTACATAGTAACATTAGTATTGGAGGTATAGAGGACATTAGATCATCTAGTCCAACCTTTATACCTCTACCATAATGCTGTATCAACAGTTTACATAGTACATGAGTTATTGGAGGTGTATAAAGACAACGTACCTAGTCCAACCTTATACCCCTTTAACAATATGTTGTATAACAGTTAACATAGTAACATAGTATGGAGGTTGTATAAAGACATACGCTATCTAGTCCAACCTTTATACCCTACCCATAATGTCTGTCTAACAGGTAATGGATAGGTTATAAAGTATGGACTATTAGGTTTCCAAACAAACTTTTAACACTTGTATGTTAAATATAAGGAATATGGTTCAAGAAGTAGTTAGGAGGAATTTTGTATAAAGAAAACCAAGTCTTACTAGATGTTCAACACCAATCGGTCTGACCATGTAATAAGGACTGTATTGAACCTTACCTCTTGTGGTTAGGTCTATAACACCTCTTAGCCACTCTACCCAGAATTCACGCCTTACCTATTGAGGCTGTGTAGGCTAATTGGAATGTGTTCCGGTACAAATTGCATCCCTACCAATGATTTCCCAATCTGTACACAGTCAGTTCTGAATATAAAAAGGCCAGCGTTGATGGGCATAGTACAAAACTTCTTCACAGAAACTAAACTTACCACGTTATTAAAAGTTGAAATAATACAACGATTACATAGTAAACATGTATGTATATTGGGGTATTAAAGAGCATATGACCATCTAGTCAAACCTTTATTACCTACCCATAATGTCTGATTGATAACAGTTAATTAGTGAAACATAGTATTGGAGGTTGATAAAGAGACATATGTGTCTCTAGTCCAACCTTTTATACCCATACCATAAGGTCTGTATAACAGTTACAAGTAACAATATTGAAGGTTGTTATAAAGGCATACGACCATCTATCCAATCTTCATACTAAACCTAGGTTGTCTGTTAACAGTACATAGTACGACATGTATTGGAGGTTGTACTAAAGTACAGTTACTGTCCATCATAGTCACCTTTTACCCTCCCCACAACTGTCTGTTATAAAAGTTACATAGTAAATATGTATTGGAGGTTGTATAAGACGTATGTCCATCTAGTCCAACTTTTACCCCACACTAATGCAGTATAAACAGTTAATTAGTAACATAGTATGAGAGGAGTGTTGAAAAGACATACGTCCCATATAGTCCACCTTAGTGAGCTCTACCCATTAATGTCTGTTATAAACAGTTAATGGAAATAGTATTGGAGGTATGTAAACGAGCATATGTCATCGTCACTTATATACCCTAACCCACAATGTCTGTATAACAGTGTGCATGTACGTGAGTCATGGAGGTATAAAGACGTAGTCATCTAGTCCCAACTTTATACCCACCCATAATGTCGTTAACGTACATAGTAACAGTAGTAGTGGGAGGTTGTAAAAGGATTGACCACTAGTCAACATTTTTACCCATAATCTGGATAACAGTTAATAGTAACATAGTATCAGGAGTATAAGGACATACGATCTATCAACCTTTATCCTACCATAAGTCTGTATAAAAGTGACATAGTAACAATAGTATTGGAGGTTGTATAAAGACATAGTCCATCTGTCCAACCTTTATACCCTACCCAAATGTCTGTATAACAGTTGCATGTAAAAATAGTATGGAGGTTGTATAAAGACATGTCCAATAGGTCCACCTTTATACCCTACCCATAATGTCTGTCTAACAGTACATAGTAACATAGTATTGGAGGTTGTATAAAGATATGTCCATTCAGTTCCAACTTATACCCCTAACATAATGCTGTATAACAGTACATAGTAACATAGTATTGGAGGTTGTTAAAGGACATAGTCCTCTAGGTCAAACCTTTATACCCTACCCAACAATGTTTATAAACAGTCTACAAGTAACATAGTATTGGGAGGTTGTATTAAAGACGATGTCCATCTAGTACCAACCTTTATACTCCTACCCATCTATGTCTGTATAACAGTGACATAGTGAACATAGTAATTGGAGGTTGTATAAAGGCATATGCCATCTAGTCCAAATTATATCCATACATAATGCTGCGTAACAGTTAGTATGTAACATAGGATATCAGAGGATGTATAAAGACATACGTCCATCTGTCCAAACCTTATACGTCTACCCATAAGTCTGTCATAACAGCTACATAGTAAATTTAGTATTGGTAGGTTTGTATAAAGGACCTTACGCTCCCAATCTAGTCCAACCTTTAATACCCTACCAGGGTTGTATAACAGTCATAGCTACATGTATGGAGGTTGTAAAAGACGTATCTGGCATCTATACCAACCTTTATACGCCATCAGCCCATAACTGTATATGTATAAGTTCCACGGAGTTACATAGTTCCAACATAGAGCTTGTGAAAGTCATTCGTGTATAAAGACGTAGTCCATTGAGGTCCAACCTTTGATACTACCATAATGTCTGATAAACAGTTACTAGTAACATAGTATTGGAGGTTGTATAAAGGGCATATGTAACCATCATCATCCCAACATTTATACCCTACCCAAATGCTGTATAAACAGTTATATAGGAACATAGTATTGCAGAGGATGTATGAAAAGACATGACGTCCATCTAGTCCAACCTTATACCCTACCCATACTGTCTGTATATAACAGTTACATAGTAACATAGTATTGGAGGTGTATAAAGCATACGACCATCTAGTCCAACTTATACCCTAACCAATGTCTGTAAACAGTTACACAGTAACATACTATTGGAGGTTGTATAAAGACATACGTCCATCTAGTGTTACGTTTATACCCTACCCAGTCTGTCTGTATAACAGTTACATAGTAATATAGTATGGAGGTTGTATAAAGCATACGATGTCCATTTAGTCCAACCTTATACCCTACAAATGCCTGTATAACAGTTATATAGTAACATAGTATCGAGGATGTATAAAAGACATACGTCCATCTAGTCCATCCTTTATACGCTACCCATAATGTCTGTATAACGTACATGGTAACATAGCATTGGAGTTGTATAAAGGACATATGTCCATCTCTAGTCAAATTTATACTACCCATAATGTCTGTCAAACAGTTACATAGTTAACATAGGTAATGGATGTATAAGACAATATGAATCTAGTCCAACCTTATTACCTACCATATGTCATGTAACAGTTACATAGTAACATAGTATTGGAGGTTGTATAAAGACATATGTCCATCTAGTCTTACCTTTATACCCTACCTATAATGTCTGTATAACAGTATACATAGTAATAGTATGGAGGTTGTATAAAGACCATATGCCAGCTAGTGTAAACTTATACCTTACCCATAATGTCGTCTAACAGTGACTAGTAACATAGTAATAGAGGTTGTATAGAGGCATATGACCATCTAATCCAACCTTTATACCCTACCCATAATTTCTGTCATAACAGTTACATAGTTAACATAGTTATTGGGAGGGTGTATAAGACATGTCCATCTTGCCAACCTTTATACCCTACCCATAAAGTCTGTATAATAGTTTATATAGTAACATAGTATTGGAGGATGTATAAAGACATACGTCATCTAGTCCAATCTATATACCCTACCCATAATGTCTGCTAACAGTACTTTGTAAAATGTATTGGAGGTTGTAGAAAGACATACGTCCATCTAGTCTAACCTTTATAATCTACCCATAATGTTGTCTAACAGCTACATAGTAACTCATAGTATTGGAGGATGTATAGAGACATAGGATCATTTAGTCCAACTTTATACCCTCTATAATGCTGTATAACAGTTACATAGTTAAATAGTATTGGAGGTTGTATAAAGACATACGTCAGCTAGTCCAACCTTTATACCCTACCCATAATGGCGTATATAACAGTTACATGTAACATAGTATAGTAAGGTTCTGATAAAGACATTACGCCTATCTGAGTCCAACCTTTATATCTACCCATAATGTCTGTCTAACATAATGGATAAGGTATAAAGTTGGACTTAAGGTTTCAAACAACCTTTGAAGATTGTAATGTTAACATCTTGGCAAAGGCACATGACTGGTTCAAAGAGAGGTGTTAAGGAGGCTATTATGTGAAAATAAAGAAACCAAGTCTTAATAGAGGTGGGGGGGGGGGGGGGGTTCGACACCAAACTGTCTGCCATGTAAAATGGCTGTTTTGACACCTTACTCGGGTGTTCCTATAACACCTCTTAGCCACTATCCAATCACGCCCTTAACACGTTGGCTGTGAATGCTAATTGGGATTTTCCAGGGTACATAATTGCCACAGATTCTTGTACAAGTCATTCTGATATTAAAAGGCCAGTCCGATGACTAGCGAAACGTCTTCAAGAACTAAAACTTCCAGTTGTATAACTGAATTAAACAGATACATAGTAAACATAGTATGGAGGTCGTAAAGAGGCAATGACCATCTAGTACAACCTTTATACCCTACCCATAATGTCTGTAAACAGTTACATAGTACATAGTATTGGAGGTTGTATAAAGAATATGTCCATCTAGTCCAACCGTTATACCCACCCATAATGTCTGTATAACAGTTACATAGTAACATAGTATTGGGGTTGTATAAAGGCATACGACCATCTAGTCCAATCTTTTATACCCTAACCATTAGGTCTGTATAGCAGTTACACAGTAACATACTATGGAGGTTGTATAAAGACATACGTCCATCAGTGTTACTTTATAACCTACCTATAATGTCTGTATAACAGTACATAGTAACATAGTATTGGAGGTTGTATAAAGCCATATGCCCAGCAAGTCCAAACTTTATACTTTACCCATAAGTCTGGTATAACAGTTACATAGTAAATAGTAATGGAGGTTGTATAGAGGCATATGACCATTCTAATCAACCTTTATACCGACCCATAATTCTGCATAAACAGTTACATAGTAACATAGTATTGTAGGTTGTATAAAGACATGTCCATCTTGTCAGACCTTTATACCCTACCATAAGTCTGTATAACAGTTATATAGTAAACATAGTATTGGAGGATGTATAAGGACATACGTCCATCTAGTCCAACCTTACAACTCACACATAATGTCGTCTAACAGTACATAGTAAACACCCCCCCCCCCCCCCCCCCCCCCCCCCCCCCCCCCCCCCCATTAGTATCGGAGGCGTGTATAAGGACATGACGACATCTTAGGTCAACCTTGAAAGTCACAAGGGAAGAGGTACAAAACCAACAAACTGGCGTTTCTTGGAATGCTTGGTAGAAGTTAAGGAAAATGGTGAATGGAAGTAGATGGTTACGAAACCAACACACACAGATCAGTAATTGATGTTTGACTCCACCCAACCTTAGATCACAAGCTGGGGGTATCAGAACCCTGCCACACCAGAGCCGAGAACATCCCCACTAGCAAGAGGCGAAAGGCTAAGAAATGAAACAGCGCAGAGGAAGCGCTTAAACTGTGGAAATTCCAGATGGGGCCTTTGTCAAAAGAAGTAGTAGAGGAAAGAAAAGAACACGAAGTACCAACAGTGAAGGGGAAAAAGCACGACGGAGGAAGAACCATTGGTCATCACATATGTAGCAGGGGTCTCGCGAGAAATAAGAAGAATTTTCAAAAAAACATAGTTATCACTGTTCGCTTTAAAACGAACAACACACCTGAGGCAGCAATTGGTAACATCCGGAAAAGACCCAATACCAAAACACAGAAAGTACATCATATATGCGTGCAGTCAGTGAAGAATGCTCTGATTTGTATTGTGGGGGAGACCAAACAGCAACTGCTCAACGTATGGCCCAGCACAGAGAGCCAATTCCTCGGGTCAGGACTCCAGCCGTGATTATCTGATCTTAAGGTTTAAAGACATACCTTTGAAGATGTGTAATGTTAACATACTGGCGAAAGGAACGTGGAATGGTTCAGAGAGTGTGTTAAGGCGGCCATTTATGTGAAAATAAAGCACCAAGCCTAAATAGAGGTGGGGGGGTTCGACACCAAAACTGTCTTGCCCTATGTGACAATGCTGTTTTAACCACCTTGACTCTGGGGTCCTAATAACACCTCTTAGCCCACTATCTAATACACACCCTTAACACACTGGCTGTGATCTGCTAATTGGGATTTTCCAGGGTACATAATTGCCCCAGGATTTCTGTTCCACGTCATTCTGAATGAGAAAAAGCCAGTCGGAATGACTAGCGAACGTCTTCAAGAACTACATTTCAAGTCCAGTTGATCTAATTGAATACAACAGATATACCATGACCTGGATGAATGAGAACCTTCACAAGCATGTGTGTATAACAGTTTCATAGTAACATAGTATTGGAGGTTGTATAAAGGCATACAACCATCTAGTCCAACCTTTATACCCTACATATAATGTCAAACAGTTACTGTACATAGTAACATAGTATTGGTGGTTGTATAAAGACATACGTCCATCTAGTCCAACCTTTATACCCTTTATACGCTTCTACAAAGTAAACAGCCCTAAATCTGGAATGCCCAGAGTAAGGTGTCAAACAGCATTGTACATGGCAGACAGTTGGTGTCGAAACCCCCCCCACACCTCTATTTAGGCTTGGTTTCTTTATTTTCACATAAATTGCCTCCTTAACACCTCTCTTGAACCAGTCACGTTCCTTTGCCAATATGTTAACATTACAACTTTCAAAGGTGTGTCCTTTATCCTTAAGATGCAGGTACACGGCTGAGTCCTAACCCGATGAATTGACTCTTCTGTGCTGGGCCATACGTTGATGCAGTTGCTGTTTGGTCTCCCCTACATACAAATCAGAGCATTCCTCACTGCACTGCACTGCGTATTTGATGTCACTCTTTACTGCACTGCGTATATGATGTTGCTTATCTTGTGTTTCGGTATTGGGTCTTTTGGATGTACCAATTGCTGTCTCAGTGTGGTGTTTGGTTTAAAGCAGACAGGGATACAGTGTTTATTGAAAACTCTTCTTAATTTCTCGGAGACCCCTGCTACATATGGGATGACCATGTTCTTTCTCCTGTCTTGCTTTTCCCCTTCACTGTTGATATTTGTGTTCTTTTCTTTCCTTCTACTTCTTTTGACAAAGGCCCAGTCTGGATATCCACAAGTTTTAAGGGCTCCTCTGAGATGTTTCATTTCTTTAGCCTTCACCTCTGTGTTAGTGGGGATGTTCTCGGCTCTGTGTTGCAGGGTTCTGATGACACCCAGCTTGTGATCTAAAGGGTGGTGGGAGTCAAACATCAAATACTGATCTGTGTGTGTTGGTTTTCTGTTCTCTCCCTGACTTATACCAAGCAGTCCAAGAAAGCCAGTGTGTTGTTTTGTATCTTCCCTTGTAAATTTAATGTTCTGTTCTACCGCATTAATGTGTTCTGTGAAAGCTTGTACTTCCTTCTGGTGGATTTTAACCCTGGTGTCATCCACATATCTGAACCAGTGGCTGGGTGCTATGCCCTTAAAGGTATTAAGCGCCTGTTTTCTACCTCCTCCATGTAAAGGTTGGCCCCAATGGGTGAAACTGGAGATCCCATAGCACATCCATGTTTTTGCTTATAGAACATATCCCAGTATTTGAAATAGGTGGTATTCAGGCACAAGTCCAGTAATGAACACACCTGTTCTGGGTTGAGATCAGCCTAGCCATTTTCTCACCATGATAACAACCTCCTTGGTGGGTATACAGGTGAAGAGAGATGTCCCATCATAGGACACCATAGTTTCTTCTGCACCGAGTACTACATCTTCAATCTTGTTGGTGAAATCCTGGGAGTTCTGGATGTGATGCTTAGAACTTCCCACCAATGATCCTAAGATGTTGGCTTGGTATTTTGCCACCTTGTATGTTACAGAGTTGATGTTGCTGACTATAGGTCTTAGTGGTGCCCTTTCCTTATGTATCTTTGGGAGTCCATATATACATGGATGTGCCTCACCAGGGTAGAGGCGATGATATATTGCTCGGTCAATGGCTTTATCCTTTTGAAGCTTTTGTAGTAAGTCTATGACCCTTTTCTTGTAACGGCTGGTGGGATCCCTTGTTAAAGCCTTATATGTGTTGTTACCGGCCAGGAGCATGGTCACCTTAGCATGGTAGTCTGAGGTGTTGAGTACCACTGTGCATCTTCCCTTGTCTGCCAGTAGAATGGTGATACTGGGATCTTTCTTGAGGGATGTTAAGGCTCTTCTTTCCTGTGTGGTCAGGTTAGATGAAGGAGTTTTAGCACTGGCTAAGGCTGCAGATACCTTAAGGCAAAGTTGTTCCAATCACGCCCTTAACACCTGGCTGTGATATGCTTATTGGGATTTTCCAGGGTACATAATTGCCACAGATTCTTGTACAAGTCATTCTGAATTGAGAGATCCAGTCGGATGACTAGCGAAACGTCTTCAAGAACTAAACATCAAGTCCAGTTGATCTAATTGAATACAACAGATATACCATGGCCTGGATGAATGAGAACCTTCACAAGCATAAACAGCCCTAACTTGTCTAATCTGTCTGCACCCCTTCATTCCCCTTATTAATTCAGTTGCCCTTCTCTGAACTGCTTCCATTTCCAACATGTCCCTTTGTACACAGGATTCCAAAATTGCACCACATGTTCCAAATGAGGCCTTACCAATGCTTTGTAAAGTGGGAGAATAATATTTTTTTCTCCCTCTTTATGCCAAGAGATAAAAGGGGGCCCATTGGCCATGTGACCCGTTCTGAAAACGTAACAGGTGGGATGAACATGGGTGGAGGTTGGACAGACAGTGGCAGGGCCTGGGCAGGCCATGGATGAGGGGAAAGTTTAAAGGCATTTGTTAAATTGCAGAAAATTACCAATTTAATCAGGCGCCTGGCATACTCTATTATTATTAAGGATTTATATAGCGCCAACATCTTCCGTAGCACTTTACAATTACATGTATACATTCACATCAGGCCCGGAGTGCCCGGAGGAAACCCACGCAAGCACGGGGAGAACATACAAACTCCTTGCAGATGTGTCCAAGGGTGGAATCGAACTCAGGACTTCAACACTGCAAGGCATCAGTGCTAACCACTGAGCCACCATGCTGCGAAGATACCCAGGTCCTTGATACAAAATTAATAATTACAGTAACTGCCCTGGTAGTTGGGGGTGTAAGGGACAGTTTCAGATTGGATACAGGAGACTGCAATGAATTAACTAGTAACAAACAGCATTACGTAAACCAGATGGCAGCAATGCCAGTGGAGAACAGGGGGCAGATATAAATGCAGTGCCAGCAGTGCTGTGCCATGATGTCTGTGGCAGGAAACTGTGGGTGTAAAGTTTTGGTTTGCAGCCCAAGCAGCAAGATAGATTGGCACATCTGGAGATTACCAAACTGATGCCAGGGAGAGGCTTTGATCTGCGGAGAGCCTGTTATTGGTTAACACAGCAAGCTAATATATACCATGAGCCTGTCAAGGGCAAATATATCCACTAGTTCCAGCAATTAGGGGCACAAATCCAGCTGGGCAATAGGGTGAACAAAATAGTGGTGACAGTGCTAGAAACCTTCTTATTGGTGGGTCTATTATATCAATCTACCAATTAGCTGTCAGAACTAGTAGAGGAGTAAACGGTCAGGACCAGAGGATTGTTATTATGTATTTAGAATTGAATTGCTTGTCACGGGTTAATCCTGACAAAAAAAAGAACCAAATTATTATATTATTATGTTAAATCCGGGTGTAGGAGCTGCCAGACTGACAAGACGTCATTATTACCAGTGATTAATATTCACTAGCTGTTTGTATAATCTGGTTAGTGATGAGTTATTCTCTTTGTATGGTTGGCGGTGTCACCTAACACACAGTAAATCCAAACATTATAAATGAAACCCTATAATTGGCAAAACTATTTGTCTTTTCGTGATAGAAGTGGGTGGGAGCTGACTGTAAACCAGACTGAGGAATTGAAGGGCTGACATATATGTGTCACACACAGAACGGTAATATATCAGCCCATACAGTACAATTAACTTCTGTATTTTAGTTAATTTCTGAAGTTCCTCCTCCCTTCAAAGTCACTGGCTTTGACATGCTCAGTTGGCTTCACTGACCAATTAGTTCATTTTTATCTCCCCATAATAAAGAAAGGTAAGTGATACAACTTTTTAAAAAGTAGTTTCTCAACTTTCCCTTTATTTAAACCATTTGGACAATGTGCCCTGTCATTACTATGTAGATGCCCAATATCCCCATAGGAAATAGACGTCGGCCTACATGGAAAGGTTTATTCATTTTCCTGAAAAATCTACATCCAGAAACACTGTCCCAACCTCCCTACATTGTCACCCAACAGGTTATCCAGATATTGCAATGGATCCAGGTCATTTACCAGGCGTGACCGATAGTTCATTATCTAAACAGTCAGTTCATTCATTAACATTTTGGCCTCTTGGTTGAAATGAATCCTTTTGTTTTGTTTGGAAACTGGAACATGCCTGCTTAGCTTGTCACGGGGTCAAAGAGGTAATGAAGGCAGGAGCTCTGGGCAGTGCAGCAAGGGAGGACCCTCCCCTCACAAATATCTGTTCAGTCATTCGCCGGATATTGGGTGTCAAAGTAGCCAAAAGGTTGCAACATTGTGCTAAATAGTGAATAAAAATGTAACAAGTAGATGAATAATTCCAACAATTTTACCTTCTCTCTTGCCCTTTAACCTGGATACAGCCCACACCCTCACATAACTGGATCTGTACACTGAAGGCTAGGCCACACTAGCACGTTTTTTGCACTCTTGAGCACACGGTTTGCACGTGCAATTTTGGTTAAAATGGAAATCGCGGGAATGGAAAAATTCCTGTGATTTCCAATGCGTTCGCGTTTTGCATGCACCATTTTTTTGTGAAAACGCATGCGTTTATATAGTATAGTATAGTATAGTATTTGAGGTTAAATAAAGACATACGTCCATCCAGTTCAACCCATCTAGCAATATCCTCATTTCCTGCCTAACTGTTGATCCAGAGGAAGGCAAAAAAACCCCACCAAATTTATGACTGGGGAAAAAATTCCTTCCTGGCAATTGGAAATTTCCCTGGATCAACTCTACTTTATGTATCAATACCAGTAACTTGCAACATTCCTTGTTTGCAGAAACTCATCCAGCCTTTTTTTTAAACTGACCAATGAACCTGCCATAACAATGTCCACTGGAAGACCGTTCCATAGCTTTACCGTTCTCACAGTGAAAATCCCTTTCTGAGCTTGAAACCTAAACCTTTTTTCTTCAAGTCTTAAGGGATGTCCTCGTGTCCTTTGACATGTTCTATTGGTGAACAATGCCCCAGATAGTTTATTGTATGGGCCGTTAATGTATTTATACACAGTAATCATATCCCCACGCAAGCGCCTTTTCTCCAGCGTCCATAATTGTAACTTTTCCAGTCTCTCTTCATATTCAAGCTCCCCCAATCCCCTTATTAATTTATTGCCCTTCTCTGAACCCTTTCCATTTCTAAGATGTCCTTTTTGTACACAGGATTCCAAAAATTGCACTGCCTATTCCAAATGAGGCCTTACCAATGCTTTTTAAAGAGGGAGAATAACATTTTCCTCCCTTAAATCCATAACACTGTTTATATAAGACAATACCATGCTGGCTCTGGCTGTTGCCGCCTGGCACTGCTTGCTACCTTTAAGTTTGTTATCCACCAAAACTCCAAGATCCCTTTCCAACAGGGATTCACTTAACACAGAGCCATTTATAGTATAAGTAGCACAAGTCCAAAATGCATCACCTTACATTTATCAACATTAAATTTCAGCTGCCACTTAGCAGCCCAATGTGACAATCTATCTAGATCCCCTTGCAACGATTGCACATCCCCTGAAGTTTTTAATGGTCGACAAAGTTTTGTGTCGTCAGCAAACACAGAAACCTTGCTGACAACACCCACTTCCAAATCATTAATAAATACATTAAATAGAAGCGGCCCCAGCACAGAATCCTGTGGCACCCCACTTAGCACTTAAGTCCATAATGATGAAGCCCCATTAACAACTACTCTCTGCATCCTATTCATTAAAAAATTTCTATCCATGTACAAATGTGACTCCCCAGACCAACAGACCTTACCTTATACATTTGTCGCCTATGGGGGACTGTATCAAAAGCTTTTGCAAAATCCAAGTAAACTACATCTACTGCTATGCCAGAGTCTAAATTTCTACTTACTTCCTCATAAAAACCAAGCAAGTTAGTTTGACAAGATCTATTCCTCCTAAATCCATGCTGGTTACTACTTAAATCCATGCTGGTTACTACTTATAATGTAAGTCCTTGAAATATACTCTAGAACATGTTCCCTTATTAAACTTTCCAGGATCTTCCCCACCACTGAAGTTAAACTTACAGGCCTGTAATTACCCGGCTGTGAACGACTACCCTTTTTGAATATTGGAATAACATCAGACTTTTTCCAATCCAGAGGCACATCACCGGACATGAGGGAATCAGCAAAAATAAGAAACAATGGCCTAGATAAAACTGAACTTAGCTCCTTAAGTACCCGAGGATGTATTTTATCCGGCCCAGGAAATTTATTAATATAAACCTTCTTTAGTTCTTTCTGTACCATATCCTCGGTTAACCAAAGTGCACTTGAATCTTGTATACCATTATTGCTACTATACTCTATGATATCTGTACTTGGATCTTCTATAGTATATATAGAGTGAAAAAAATTATTCAAGACATTTGCTTTATCGCCATCCTCCGTAACTAACTTATCCCCATTAATTAATGGTGCCACATTCTCAGTCCTCATCTTCTTACTATTAATATACTTAAACAAATTTTTAGGCTTAGTGATGCTTTGTTCAGCTATCCTAACTTCATTATTAATTTTAGCTAGTTTGATTGCTTTCTTACACTCCTTGTTACAGTTTTTATAATCCCTAAAGGCCCTTTCCGTTCCCTCGGCCTTAAAGGTTTTAAATGCCTTTTTCTTCCTTTCCATTTGCCTCTTTACATCAGAATTCAGCCACATGGGCACAGATTTATTTTTTTTACATTTATTTCTCAAGGGTATATATTTAGATGTGAACTGGCTTAAAATCCCCTTGAACACAGTCCACTTCTGTTCAATACATTTACCTGATAATACATTATGCCAGTTGACATTCTGAAGAGCTGCTTTTAACCTTGGGAAAAATTTTACTTTTCCGAAATTAAATGTCTTTGTTAACCCAGCGCACTTTTCTAGTAGGAACCTCAACCACTTGTGAGAGAAAATTATCCTGCAGCAAATTCAGGAACTCATCGCCTTTTTCTGTGATGGCAGTTCCACCACACCAATCAATGTCAGGGTAATTAAAGTCCCCCATAATGAGCACACTCCCAAAACTTGCATGTTAAATTAAAACACGCATGCACAAACGCAGAACAATGCACCAGTAGAGTTCCAAATGTTTTCAAACTACAACTCCCAGCATTCTATGGCTGCAGAGTGCTTGTAGGGGAATGCTGGGAGTTGTAGTATTCCCATGCCTGCCCTTAGGTCTAGGACCCATAAAATGTCAGTCCCGAAGAACATTGGGAGGAATATTAACCCCAATCACCATTCTACAGGCAGCTAATAATAGATACAAATTAACCCCTTGTTTATTGGTATTTAAGTGAGTCTGTCATCATGTGACCGGTGCTGAAGAAATGAAAGTGTTTAAAGAGGAACTGTGGTCTCCAGTTCTTCCAAACCAGTAATAATGATATACAAATCCTTCCATCATACCTTCAATATAAAACCTAAATCACATCTCTAGATAGAATTTGTGAGAAGTTATTGCTGGTAAGGTTCAGCAAGTTACTTCCTGGTTGAACTCTTCCTGTTTTCAACTATGTGACCAGCTTGTAGTTATGTGACCATCCTGTCTGCATTAATAGGCTCCCCTACTCAACTGTCAACTTTTCCCCCAGGTACTTCATGATTTCCCCAGCTTTAAATGTGATGAACAGGCGTGCAATGTAAAACCCAATAGACAATGTCTGAAATTGTAGAAGACTCTCTTTCCCATAGCTAGCTCCACGTGTTGTTTGTTTATCATAGCATGGGGTCTGGTCTTCAAAGAGGCCATAGGTGTGAAACCTCATTGCCTCAGCAGCCAAAAGCCAGACATGTGGCTGGAGCACAGCATGTGGGCTGCTAGTTGAGAATTGAGCTATACCCAACTGGCAATTCAAAGGCCATTCATATTCCTTAATAATTCATGATGTAGAAGTATTTCATATTTTCGTAAATATCCTCAGTTTATCCAGGAATTAATTCAACATTTATAGATACCTGACATAGCCCGAACCAAACTTGGGATATTATCCTTCCTAGGCCTACGATCCCCAAGATATGTCATATTTGGTCTCATTCTGTTGGGTAAAATTAGTTACGGACAATCATGCTATTATTTTGAATGTGACATGTATGGTACACGGATTATGGACTAGAGGGGAATTGGAGATTTAAAATTCCCTCCAAAAATAGGAACCAACCTTCGGGGCAGAACCAAACCCACCCCTCTGTAGACCAGACCACTCCCAGTTTCAGGAAAAGGATAAATTGGGAGCCGGGTCTCAGCTCAGGAGTTCATCATAAGATATATTGGCTTACACCAGGAAATATTATTTGGACTGTTCCCATATCTGGATTAACAAGTTCTGGACTCAGCTCATGGACTTTTCAGACGCCAATTATCTTTAACTATTTATTCTTTTATCCATTTCTTATCCTCACCTGTGTATCACCGTTTTTGTGTTCAGTGAATTACTTTAGTTTTTCTTTATATTTTTTATGCACTATTTTTGTCAACTTTTAATAAATTATATAAAATCATTTATAGCCTACTGTCCTATTCTGAGTATATCCCAAAACGTACCTTTGTCTTCGAAGTACGCTGCTATAGAGAAGTATTGTTTAGGTATATAGATATACTATATAACTGTGTATAGAATATTAGGGGTGAATAACCAATTTTCTTACAGGTTGTTATATGTAACAGGTCATTCCGCTGTTTTCTCGGAATGTGGTGGCAGCGAGTATATTGATTTAATTAATATTAACTGGGTAGTATATCATTTGTTCACTAACCCCACCGGGTCCGATCTGTTTCATCCACCTGTCGGTTGCTTGGAGTGTTTTTTCCGGTAGCTGATAGATGGATGGGCGTCGCAGCCCAGAGGGTTTGTGACAAGTCCAACCTTTATATCCTACCCATAATGTCTGTATAAAAGTTACATAGTAATATAGTATTGGAGGTTGTATAAAGACATACGTCCATCTAGTTCAACCTTTATACCATACCCATAATGTCTGTATAACAGTTACATAGTAACATAGTATTGAAAGTTGTATAAAGACATACGTCCATCTAGTCCACCCTTTATACCCTACCCCATAATGTCTGTCTAACAGTTACATAGTAACATAGTATTGAAGGTTGTATAAAGACATACGTCCATCTAGTCCAACCTTTATACCCTATCCATAATGTCTGTATAACAGTTACATAGTAACATAGTATTGAAGGTTGTATAAAGACATACGTCCATCTAGTCCAACCTTTATACCCTACCCATAATGTCTGTATAACAGTTACATAGTAACATAGTATTGGAGGTTGTATAAAGACATACATCCATCTAGTCTAACCTTTATATCCTACCCATAATGTCTGTATAACAGTTACATAGTAACATAGTACTGAAGGTTATGTAAAGACATATGTTGAAAAAAAGTTGCACTCCTGGAAAATCTTATCAGGTCAGTAAAAACAACATCCTTTATCTACCCATAAGTCTGTTAACAGTTACATAGTAACATAGTATTGGAGGTGTATAAGACATAGTCCATCTAGTCCAACCTTTATCCCTACCATAATGTCTGTATAACAGTTACATAGTTACATGTATTGGAGGTTGTATAAAGACATACGTCCACTAGTCCAACCTTTATACCCTACCCATAATGCTGTTTAAACAGTTACATAGTAACAGTATAGTAGGTTGTATAAAGACATACGTCCATCTAGTCCAATTTATATATACCCATAATGTCTGTCTATAACATACATGGATAGGGTATAAAGGTTGACTAGTCAAACACCTTTAAATTTGTAATTCAAACATATTGCAAGAAACGTACTGTTCAAAAGTGTTAAGAGACTATTGTGTATAAAGAAACTAGTCTTATAATTTTAACACCATAATGTCTGTAAACGTTTTACATAGTATTGGGTTGTTTATAAAAACCTCTAGCCACTATCATCCCTTAACACCTACTTATATCTAATATTCAGTACATGATGACAGATTCTTGTAAAGTCATTGAATATAAAAGCCACATGTACTGCAACGTCTTAAAATAAACTCCTATATAATTGATCAACAGTACATATAACATAGGATTGGAGGTGTAAAGACATATCCATCTAGTCAACCTTTATACCCTACCCATAGTCGTATAAACGTTACATAGTAACATAGTATTGGAGGTTGTATAAAACATACGCATCTAGTCCAACTTATACCCTAACCATATGTCTGTATACAGTTACAAGTAACATATATTGGAGGTGTATAAAGACATACGTCCATCTAGTACTTTATACCCTACCATAAGTTCTGTATAACAGTTACATAGTAAATAGTATTGGAGGTTGTATAAAAGCATACCCATCTAGTCCAACCTTTATCTACCCATAATGCTGTATAAAAGTTAATAGTAACATAGTATGAGGGTGTATAAAGACATACGTCCATCTAGTCCACCTTTATACACCCATAATGTCTGTTAACAGTTACATGTAACATAGATTGGAGGTTGTATAAAGACATAGTCCATCTAGTCCAACCTTTATACCTACCCATAATGTCTGTAACAGTTAATAGTAACATAGTATTGGAGGTTGTATAAAGACATACGCATCTAGTCCAACCTTTATACTACCCATAATGTCTGTATAACAGTTACATAGTAAATAGTATTGGAGGTTGATTAAAGACATAGTCCATCTAGTCCACCTTATACCCTACATAATGTCGTTATAACAGTTACATGTAACATAGTATTGGAGGTTGTATAAAGACTATCCACTACTAACCTTTATACCCTACCCATAATGTCTGTTACAGTTACATAGTAACATAGTATGAGGTTGTATAGCATATCCATCTATCCAACCTTTATACCCTACCCATAATTCTGTATAACAGTTACATAGTAACATAGTATTGGAGGTTGTATAAAGACAGTCCATCTTGTCCAACCTTTATACCCTACCCATAAGTCGTATAAAGTTAATAGTAACATAGTATTGGAGGTGTATAAAGACATACGTCCATCTAGTCCAACTTATACCTACCCATAATGTCTGTTAACAGTTACTTGTAAAAAGTATTGGAGGTTGTAAAAGACATACGTCCATCTAGTCCAACCTTTATACTACCCATATGTCTGTAACAGTACATAGTAACATAGTATTGGAGGTTGTATAAGACATACGTCCATTAGTCCAACCTTTATACCCTACATAATGTCTGTATAACAGTTACATAGTAACATAGTATTGGAGGTTGTATAAAGACATACGTCCATAGTCCAACCTTTATACCCTACCCATAATGCTGTATAACAGTTACTAGTAACATAGTATGTAGGTTGTATAAAGACAACGTCCATCTAGTCCAACCTTTATACTACCCATAATGTTATCTCTAACATAATGGAATAGTATAAAGGTTCGATCTTAAGTTTTTCAACACCTTTAAGATTGTAATGTAACATTTAAAGACATATGTTTGGAGTGTTAAAGCATTATGTAATAAGAACCAAGTCTTAATAATTTACACCAAATGTCTGCCATGTTAAAATGTCTGTGTCTGTTTTACACGATTGGGTGTTTATAACATCTAGCCACTATCCATAGCCTTTAACACTCTGTTATGTATGCTAATTGATTTTCAGTATCATAATCAAGTCTTGTACAAGTAATTGATTAAAAACAGTCCATACTAGCACACGTTTAGAACTAACTTCCATTGTATAACTATTGAACAGTACATAGTAAAATAGTATTGGAGGTGTAAAGACATATACCATCTACAACCTTTATACCCACCCATAATGTCTGTTAAACAGTTACATAGTAACATAGTATTGGAGGTTGTATAAAGACATAGTCCATCTAGTCCAACCTTTATACCTACCCATAATGTCTGTATAACAGTTACATAGTAACATAGTATTGGAGGTTGTATAAAGACATACGCCATTTAGTCCAACTTTATACCCTACCATATGTGTATACAGTTACAAGTAACATATATGGAGGTTGTATAAAGACATACGTCCATCTAGTACCTTTAACCCTACCATAATGTCTGATAACAGTTACAGTAACATAGTATTGGAGGTTGTATAAGACTATCCACAGTCCAACCTTTATACCCCCATAATGTCTGTATAACAGTTACATAGTAACATAGTATGGAGGTTGTATAAGCATAGTCCATCTATTCCAACCTTTATACCCACCCATAATTTGTTATAACAGTTACATAGTAACATAGTATTGAGGTTGTATAAAGACATACGTCCATCTTAACCTTTATACCCTACCCATAAAGTCTGTATAACAGTATATAGTAACATAGTATTGGAGGTGTATAAAGACATACGCATCTAGTCCAACCTTTACACTACCATAATGTCTGTTAACAGTTACATAGTAACATAGTATGGAGGTGTATAAGACATACGCCATCTAGTCCAACCTTTAAATCCACCCAAGTGAAAGTTACAAACAAACAAAGTGTTGGACTGCTTGGTAGAAGTATAAGGAAATGTAAACTGGAAGTAGAGGTTACAGAAAACCAAACACAGATCAGTAATTGATGTTTGACTCCCACCACCTTAGATCACAAGCTGGGGGTCATTCAGAACCCGCAACACAGAGCCGAGAACATCCCACTAGCACAGAGGCGAAGGCAAAGAAATGAAACATCTCAGAGAGTCCTTAAAAACTTGTGGTATCCAGACTGGGCCTTTGTCAAAGAAGTAAAGGAAAAAGAAACACGAACAAATACCAACAGTGAAAGGGGAAAGCAAGACAGGAGGAAGAAAATGGGTCATCCCATATGTAGCAGGGGTCTCCGAGAAATTAAGAAGAATTTTCAAAAAACATCGTATCCCTGTCTGCTTTAAACCGAACAAACACACTGAGGCAGCAATTGGTTACATCCGAAAGACCCAATACAAAAACACAAGAAAGCGACATCATATATGCAGTGCAGTGCAGTGAAGAATGCTCTGATTTGTATGTGGGGAGAAACAAACAGCACTGCATCAACGTATGGCCCAGCACAGAAGAGCCAATTCCTCGGTCAGGACTCAGCCGTGTATCTGCATCTTAAGATAAAGGACATACCTTGAAGATGTAAATGTTAACATACTGGCGAAAGGAAGTGACTGGTTTCAAGGAGGGTGTTAAGGAGGCCATTTATGTGAAAATAAGAAACCAAGCCTAAATAGAGTGGGGGGTTCGACACCACTGTCTGCCATGGGACAATGTTGTTTTAACACCTTACTCTGGGCGTTCTTAACACCTCTTAGCCACTATCTAATCACACACCTTAACACCTGGCTGTGATATGCTAATTGGGATTTTCCAGGGTACATAATTGCCACAGATTCTTGTTCAAGTCATTCTGAATTGAGAAAGCCAGTCGGATGACTAGCGAAAGTCTTCAAGAACTACATTCATCAAGTCCAGTGATTAATTGAATACAACAGATATACCATGACCTGGATGAATGAGAACCTTCACAAGCATGTTGGTAAACAGTATAGAACAGTATTGGAGTGTATAAAGGCATCAAACATCTAGTCCAACCTTTATACCCTACATATAATGTAAACAGTTACTGTACATGTAACATAGTATTGGTGGTGTGTATAAAGACATACGTCCATCTAGTCCAACCTTTATACCCTTATACGCTTCTACAAAAGTAAACAGCCCTAATTGGAATGGCCCAGAGTAAGGTGTCAAACAGCATTGTACATGGCAGACAGTTGGTGTCGAAACCCCCCCCACCTCTATTTAGGCTTGGTTTCTTTATTTTCACTAAATTGCCTCCTTAACACCTCTCTTGAACCAGTCACGCTTCCTTTGCCAATATGTTAACATTACAATTTAAAGGTTGTCCTTTATCCTAAGATGCAGGTACACGGCTGAGTCCAACCCGATGAATTGACTCTCTGTGCGGTGGGGGCCATACGTGATGCGTTTGCAGTTGGTTCCCCTACATACAAATCAGAGCATTCTCACTGCATGCTGCGTATGCTGTCACTCTTTACTTGCACGCGTATATGATGTGTGCTTATCTGGTGTTGTATTGGGTCTTCTGGGATGTACCAATTGCGTGTCTCAGTGTGGTGTTTAGGTTTAACAAAGAAGGGATTACAGTGTTTAGTTGAAAAACTCTCTTAATTTCTCGGGACCCCTGCTACATATGGGAGGACCATGTTCTTTTCGTCTTGCTTTTTCCCTTCACTGTTGATATTTGTGTTCTTTTCTTTCCTTCACTTTCTTTTGACAAAGGCCCAGTCTGGATATCCACAAGTTTAAGGGCTCCTCTGAGATGTTTAATTTCTTTATCCTTACCTTGTGCTAGGGGGATGTCTCAGCTCTGTGTTGCAGGGTCTGATGACCCCAGTTGTGATCTAAAGGGTGGGTGGGAGTCAAACATCAACTACTGATCTGTGTGTGTTGGTTTTTTCTGTTACTCTCCCTGACTGATACCAAGCAGTCAAGAAAGCCAGTTGTGTTGTTTTGTATCTTCCTTGTGAATTTAATGTTCTGTTCTACCGCATTAATGTGTTCTGGAAAGCTTGTACTTCCTTCTGGTGGATTTTAACCTGGGTTATCAACATATCTGAACCAGTGGCTGGTGGCTATGCCTTAAGGTATTTAAGCGCCTGTTTCTACCGCCTCCTGTAAAGGTTGGCCCCAATGGTGAAACTGGAGATCCCATAGGCACATCCATGTTTTTGCTTCTAGAACATATCCCAGTATTGAATAGGTTGGTATTCAGGACAAATCCAGTAATGAAACACCTTTCTGGGTTGAGTCGCTCAGCCATTTTCTCACCATGATAAACACACCCTTGGTTGGTATACAGGTGAAGAGGAGATGTTTCCCATCATAGGTACACCATATTTTCTTCTGCACCGCGTACTCACCATCTTCAAATCTTGTTGGTGGAAATCCTGGGAGTCTGGATGTGATGCTAGAACTTCCCACCAATGGTCCTAAGATGTGGCTGGTTATTTTGCCACCTTGTATGTACAGAGTTGATGTGCTGACTAAGGTCTTAGTGGTGCCTCCTTATGTAATCTGGGGAGCCATATATAATGTGATGTGCTCACCAGGGTAGAGGGCGATGTGATATGCTCGGGATCAATGGCGTTATCCTTTTGAAGCTTTTGTGTAGTCTTGACCCTTTGTCTTGTCAAACGGCTGGGGGGTGGGTGCCCTTGTTAAAGCCTTAAATGTATGTGTTGTATCGGCCAGGGCATGGTCACCTTAGTCTGGTAGTCGGAGTGTTGAGTACCACTGTGCCTCTTCCCTTGTCTGCCGGTAGAATGGTGATTATGGGATACTTTCTTGAGGGATGTTAGAGGCTCTTCTTTCCTGGTGTGGGTCAGGGTTAGATGAAGGAGTTTTAGCACTGCTAAGGCTGCAGATACCTTAAGGCAAAGTTGTTCCAATCACGCCCTTAACACCTGGCTGTGATATGCTATTGGGATTTTCCAGTTATCGTACACTTGCCACAGTTCTTGTACAAGGTCATTCTGAATTGAGAGATCCAGTGGATGACTAGCGAAACGTCTTCAAGAACTAACTTCAAGTCCGTTGTATCTAAATTGAATACAACAGAGATACCATGACCCTGGATGAATGAGAACCTTCACAACCTAATAAACAAGCCCTATTGTCAATCTGTCTGCACACCTCTTCATTCCACTTATTAATTCAGTGTTGTCCCCTACTCGAAACTGCTTTCCATTCCAAACATGTCCCTTGTACACAGGGATTCCAAATTGCACCACATGTTTCCAAATGAGGCCTTACAATGCGTTGTAAAGTGGGGAGAATAATATTTTTTTCTCCCTTTTTGCCAAGAGATAAAAGGGGGCCCATTGGCCTGTGGACCCGTTTCTGAAAACGTAACAGGTGGGATGAACAATGGTGGAGGTTGGACAGACAGTGGCAGGCCTGGCAGGCCATGGATGAGGGAAAGTTTAAAGGCTTGTTAAAATTGCAGAAAATTACCAATTTAATCAGCGGCCTGCATACTCTATTATTTATTAAGGATTTATTAGTACGCCAAACACTTCCGTACACTTACAATTACATGCTATACATTCACTCAGGCCGAAGGCCCGGATGGAACCCAAGGCAAAGCACGGAGAACATACAAACTCCTTGCAGATGTGTCCAAGGTGTGGAATCGAACTCAGGACTTTAACACTGCAAGGCATCAGTGCTACCACGAGCCACCATGCTGGAAGCTACCAAGGTCCTTGTAACACGAATTAATAATTAACTGCCATGTGGAGTGGGGCTTGTGTAAGGCCAGCCAGTTTCAGATTGGATAAGGAGGGACTCAATGAATAACTAGTAACCAAACAGCAAGTAAACCATATGGCAGCAATGCCAGTGGAGAGGCATGGGCAGATCATAAATGCAGTGCACGCAGTGCTGTCCATGATGTCTGGGCATGAAACTGTGGGTGTAAGTTTGGTTGTGCAGCCCAAGCAGCAAGATTAGATGGATTGGCACATATCTGGAAGATTACCATACTGGTGCAGGGAGAAGGCTTGATCTGGGAGAGCCTGTTATTGGTTAACACAGCAATGCTAATTAGTATACCATTTGGCCGGTCAGGGCCAATTATCCACTAGTTCCAAGCATAGGGGCACAAATCCAGCTGGCAATAGGGTGAACAAATCAGTGGGACAGTGCTAGAAACCATTCTATTGGTGGGTCTATATATCAATCTACCAATTAGCTGTCCAAGAACTAGGAGAGGAGTAAACGGTTCAGGGACCAGGGATTGTTATTATGTATTTAGAATTGAATTGCTTGTCACGAGTTAATCCCTGACAAAAAACATCAAAGAACAAATTATTATATTATTATGTTACTCCTGGTGTAGGAGCTGCCAGACTGACAAGACGTCATTATACAGTGATTAATATTCACTACTGTTTGTGCATCTGTTATTGTGATGAGTTATCCTCTTTTGTAACGGTTGGGCGGTTCACCTAACACAACATTAATTCCAACATTATAAATGAACCTATAATTGGCAAACCTATTTGGCTTCATCGGGATTAAAATTTCCCGATGAGCAATAGTATAATTTTAATGTGGTTTTATATGAGATGGCGCTGCCACCGAGATTGGCTCAGTGCAGTGACAGAGCAAAAAACTAATTAGTGCAGCTCCTAAACCTTTGTGTTTGATATGATGGAGCCAAATAACAGACATTTGTGGACAGGACAGGACGTTATAATCTTTAACCCTCTAAGCCACTTGGCATCAAAAACCTCACAAAGTAAAGAAAAGTTGAAAATTACATACAGGCGGCCTAGTTCAGCAGCCTCACATTGATTATTAAGTAGGGACATTTCTAGACTTGGAAGAGTTGGCGCTCTCTAAATCCACAACAATAATATAATAAGGTGGCTCTAATGGTCTTGTCGTGATAGAAAGTGGGTGGGTCTGGCTGGGTAAACCAGACTGAGTGAATTGAAGGAAGGGTGACTATATGATGTTCACCAACACAAACGGTAATATATCAGCCCTTACAGTACAATTAACTGTCGGTATGGTTAGTTAATGGGTTCGGTCAGTGGGCGTAGGAACCGAGCTTTTCCCTTGGAGAGGGAGCATCGCGCGATCATGCGTACGTAGTTGACAGGTGTGGGGTGCGTGCTCTGGGTGTAGTGGGGCTTCACCTGAGATTTACTGACCATTAAGTTCATTTTTTTCTCAGAGGCCATGAGGAAAAGGGGAAAGGGTAAGTTGATACAAACTGTTAAAAAGGTAGTTTCAACTGTTCCCTTATTTTAAACATTGGACAAAGTGCCGTCATTACATGTAGATGCCCAAGCCCACGTAGGAAATAGACGTGCGAGCCTACATGGACAGTGTTATTCATTTTCCTAAGAAATCTACATCCAATAACACTGTCCCAAACTCCTTACATTGTCACCCAACAGTTATCCATATTGCAATGGGATAGGTCATTTACCAGGCGTGACCGATAGTTATTATTACAACCGTCAGTTCTCTCATTAACATTTTGGCCTCTTGGTTGAAAATGAATCTTTTGTTGTGTTTGGAAACTGGAACAGATGCTTAGCTTGTCACGGGGTCAAAGAGGTAATGAAGGGCAGCAGAGTCACTGGCCGTGCAGGCAGCAAGGGAGGACCCTCCCCTCACAAATATCTGTCATCATTTCGCGCGATATTGGGTTCAACAGTATCCAAAAGTTGCAACATGGCTAAATAGTGAATAAAAATGTAACAAGTCAGATAATGAATAATTCCAACAATTTACCTTCTCTCTTGCCCCTTTCAAACCTGGATACAGCCCACACCCCACATAATGGATCTGTACACTGAAGGCTAGGCCACATCAGCACGTTTTTGCACTCTTGAGCACACCGGTGTTGCCCGTGCAAACTTGGTTAAAATGGAAAGGCGGGGAATGGAAAAAATTCCTGTGATTCCAATGCCGTTCGCGTTTTTGCATGCACCATTTTTTTTTTGTGAAAACCCTGTCGTTATATAGGTAGCGTATAGTCTAAGTATTTGAGGTTGGTTACATAAAGACATACGTCCATCCAGTTCAACCCACTAGCAATATCCTCATTTCTGCCTAACTGATTGATCCAGAGGAAGGCAAAAAAAACCCACCAAATTTATTGACTGGGGAAAAATTCCTTCCTGGCAAGTTGGAAATTTCCCTGGATCAACTCTAATTTGTATCAATACCAGTAACTTGCAACATCCTTGTTTTGCGAAACTCATCCAGCTTTTTTTAAAATGACACATGAACCTGCCAAACAAGTCCACTGGAAGACGTTCCATAGCTTTACCGTTCTCACAGTGAAAAACTTCCGAACTTGAAGCCTAAACCTTTTTTCTTCAAGTCTTAAGGGATGTCCTTGTGTCCTTTGACATGTTCTATTGGTGAACAATGCCCCAGATAGTTTATTGTATGGCCCGTTAATGTATTTATACACAGTAATCATATCCCCACGCAAGCGCCTTCTCCAGCGCCATAATTGTAACTTTTCCAGTCTCTTTCATAGTTCAAGCTCCCCCATCCCCTTATTAATTTAGTTGCCCTTCTTGAACCCTTTCCATTTCTAGATGTCCTTTTTGTACACAGGATTCAAAATTGCACTGCATTCCAAATGAGGCCTTACCAATGCTTTTTAAGAGGGAGAATACATTTTTCCCCTTAAATCCATACCTTTAATAAAGACAATACCATGCTGGCTTGGCTGTTGCCGCCTGGCATGCTTGCTACCTTTAAGTTTGTTATCCACCAAAACTCCAAGATCCCTTTCCAACAGGGATTCACTTACACAGAGCCATTATAGTTAAGTAGACACAAGTCCAAAATGCATCACCTTACATTTATCAACATTGAATTCATCTGCCATTAGCAACCCAATGTGACAAATCTATCTAGATCCCCTTGCAACGATTGCACATCCCCTGAAGTTTTTAATGGTCGACAAAGTGTGTCGTCAGCAAACACAGAAGAACCTTGCTGACAACACCACTTCCAAATCATAATAAATAGATTAAATAGAAGCGGCCCCACACAGAATCCTGTGGCCCCCACTTAGCACTTTAAGTCCATAATGATGAGCCCCATTAACAACTACTCTCTGCATCCTATTCATTAAAAAATTTCTATCCATGTCAAATGTGACTCCCCAGACCAACAGACCTTACTTATACATTTGTCGCCTATGGGGGACTGTATCAAAAGCTTTGCAAAATCCAAGTAACTACATCTACTGCTATGCAGAGTCTAAATTTCTACTTACTTCCTCATAAAAACCAAGCAAAGTTAGTTTGACAAGATCTATTCCTCCTAAATCCATGCTGGTTACTACTTATCATTACTACTTATAATGTAGTCCTTGAAATATACTCTAGAAATATGTTCCCTTATTAAACTTTCCAGGATCTTCCCCACCACTGAAGTTAAACTTACAGGCCTGTAATTTCCCGGCTGTGAACGACTACACTTTTGAATATTGGAATAACATAGACTTTTTCCAACAGAGGCACTCACCGGACATGAGGGAATCAGCAAAAAAAGAAACAATGGCCTAGATTAAAACTGAACTTAGCTCCTTAAGTACCCGAGGATGTATTTATTCCGGCCCAGGAAAATTTATAATATTAACCTTCTTTAGTTCTTTCTGTACCATATCCTCGGTTAACCAAAGTGCACTTGATCTTTATACCATTATTGCTACTATACTCTATGATATCTGTACTTGGATCTCTATAGGTATATATAGAGTGAAAAAAATTTTCAAGACATTTGCTTTATCGCCATCCTCGTACTAATTATCCCCATTAATTAATGGTGCCAATTCTCAGTCCTCATCTTCTTACTTATTAAATACTTAAAACAAAATGGTTAGGCTTATGATGCTTTGTTCAGCATATCAACTTCATTATTAATTTTAGTCAGTTTGATGCTTTCTTACACTCCTGTTACAGTTTTTATAATCCTCTAAGGCCTTTTCCGTTCCCTCAGCCTAAAGGTTTTAAATGCCTTTTCTTCCTTTCCTTTGCCTCTTACATCAAAATTCAGCACATGGGCACAGATTTATTTTTTTACATTTATTTCTCAAGGGATATATTTAGATGTGAACTGCTTAAAATCCCCTTGAACACAGTCCCACTTCTGTTCAATAACATTTACCTGATAAATCATTATGCAGTTGAATTCTGAAGAGCTGCTTTTAACCTTGGGAAAATTTTACTTTTTTCCGAAATTAATGTCTTTGTTACCCAGCGCACTTTTCCTTTCGATAACAAAGTCCAAATGCACTAATTTCATGGTCACTATTCCCAAGCCTCCATTACCTTATATCTATAATGCGCTCCACAATGTTAGATATAACCAGATCCACAGAGCTCCTTTTCTAGTAGGAACCTCAACCAACTTGTGAGAGAAAATTATCCTGAGCAAATTCAGGAACTCAGTCGCCTTTTTCGTCTGTATAACAGTTACATAGTAACATAGTATTGGAGGTTGTATAGAGGCATAGGACCATCTAGTCCAACCTTTATACCCTACCCATAATGTCTGTCTAACAGTTACATATATAATATGTATTTTTTATACCCTACCCATAATGTCTGTATAACAGTTACATAGTAACATAGTGTCAGAGGTTGTATAAAGACATACGACCATCTAGTCCAACCGTTATACTCTACCCATAATGTCTGTTTAACAGTTACATAGTAACATAGTATTGGAGGTTGTATAAAGACATGTCCATCTAGTCCAATCTTTATATCCTACCCATAATGTCTGTCCAACAGTTACATAGTAACATAGCAATGGAGGTTGTATAATGGCATATGACCATCTAATCTGAAACAGAAAGAACCAGATCCAATTTCTAATAATAGAAATGGGATAAGAGAGCAAGGAAAGTAGAATGGGAAGACAAACCAAGAACATGTGAAAGACATATTAACATAAAAACATAGTATTGGTGGTTGTATAAAGACATACGTCCATCTAGTCCAACCTTTTTCCCCTACCCATAATGTCTGTCCAACAGTTACATAGTAACATACTATTGGAGGTTGTATAAAGACATGTCCATCTAGTCCAATCTTTATACCCTACCCATAACGTCTGTCTAACAGTTACATAGTAACATAGTAATGGAGGTTATATAGAGGCATATGACCATCTAATCCAACCTTTATAACCTACCCATAATGTCTGTCCAACAGTTACATAGTAACATAGTATTGGAGGTTGTATAAAGACATACATCTATCTAGTTTAACCTTTATACCCTACCCATAATGTCTGTCTAACAGTTACATAGTAACATAGTATTGGAGTTTGTATAAAGACATACCACTATCTAGTCCAACCTTTATACCCTACCCATAATGTCTGTATAACAGTTACATAGTAACATAGTATTGGAAGTTGTATAGAGGCATATGACCATCTAGTCCAACCTTTGTACCCTACCCATAATGTCTGTCCAACAGTTACATAGTAACATAGTATTGGAGGTTGTATAAAGACATGTCCATCAAGTCCAATCTTTATACCCTACCCATAATGTCTGTCCAACAGTTACATAGTAACTTCGTATTGGAGGTTGTATAAAGACATGTCCATCTAGTCCAATCTTTATACCCCACCCATAATGTCTGTCCAACAGTTACATAGTGACATAGTATTGGAGGTTGTATATAGACATACATCCATCTAGTTCAACCTTTATACCCTACCCATAATGTCTGTCTAACAGTTACATAGTAACATAGTATTGGAGGTTGTATAAAGACATACCACTATCTAGTCCAACCTTTATACCCTACCCATAATGTCTGTATAACAGTTACATAGTAACATAGTATTGGAGGTTGTATAGAGGCATATGACCATCTAGTCCAACCTTTATACCCTACCCATAATGTCTGACCAACAGTTACATAGTAACATAGAATTGGAGGTTGTATAAAGACATACATCCATCTAGTTCAACCGTTATACCCTACCCATAATGTCTGTCTAACAGTTGCATAGTAACATAGTATTGGAGGTTGTATAGAGGCATATGACCATCTAGTCCAACCTTTGTACCCTACCCATAATGTCTGTCCAACAGTTACATAGTAGCATAGTATTGGAGGTTGTATAAAGACATGTCCATCTAGTCCAATCTTTATACCCTATCCATAATGTCTGTCCAACAGTTACATAGTAACTTAGTATTGGAGGTTGTATAAAGACATGTCCATCTAGTCCAATCTTTATACCCTACCCATAATATCTGTCCAACAGTTACATAGTAACATAGTATTGGAGGTTGTATAAAGACATGTCCATCTAGACCAATCTTTATACCCTACCCATAACGTCTGTCTAACAGTTACATAGTAACATAGTAATGCAGGTTATATAGAGACATATGACCATCTAATCCAACCTTTATACCCTACCCATAATGTCTGTCTAACAGTTACTTATATAATATGTATTTTTTTTATACCCTACCCATAATGTCTGTATAACAGTTACATAATAACATAGTACCGGAGGTTGTATAAAGACATACGGCTAGTACATCTAGTACAATCTTTATACCCTATCCATAATGTCTGTATAACAGTTACACAGTAACATAGAATTTGGAGGTTGTATGAAGACATATGACCATCTAGTCCAACCTTTATACCCTACCCATAATGTCTGTCCAACAGTTACATAGTAATATAGTATTGGAGGTTGTATAAAGATATACAACCATCTAGTCCAACCTTTATACCCTACCCATAATGTCTGTATAACAGTTACATAGTAACATAGTATTGGAGGTTGTATAGAGGCATACGACCATCTAGTCCAACCTTTATACCCTACCCATAATGTCTGTATAACAGTTACATAGTAACATAGTATTGAAGGTTGTATAAAGACATACGTCCATCTAGTCCAACCTTTATACCCTTTATAGGCTTCTACAAAGTAAACAGCCCTAAATCTGGAACGCTTTGTACATGGCAGACAGTTGCTGTCGAACCCCCCCCCACCTCTATTTAGGCTTGGTTTCTTTATTTTCACATAAATGGCCTCCTTAACACCTCTCTTGCAAAGGTGCCATCATGTTCCTTTTCCAATATGTTAACATTACAACCTTCAAAGGTATGTCCTTTATCCTTAAGATGCAGATACACGGCTGAGTCCTGACCCGAGGAATTGGCTCTTCTGTGCTGTGCCATGTTTTGATGCAGTTGCTGTTTGGTCTCCCCCACATACAAATCAGTGCATTCTTCACTGCACTGCGTATATCATGTCACTCTTCACTGCACTGCACTGCGTATATGATGTCATTCTTCAATGCACTGCACTGCGTATATGATGTCGCTTTTCCTGTGTTTCAGTATTGGGTCTTTTGGATGTACAAATTGTTGCCTCAGTGTGTTGCTCGGTTTAAAGCAGACAGGGATACGGTGTTTAATGAAAACTCTTCTTAATTTCTCGGAGACCCCTGCTACATATGGGATGATCATGTTCTTCCTCCTGTCTTGCTTTTCCCCTTCACTGTTGGTATTCGTGTTCTTTTCTTTCCTTCTACTTCTTTTGACAAAGGCCCAGTCTGGATATCCACAAGTTTTAAGGGCTCCTCTGAGATGTTTCATTTCTTTAGCCTTCGCCTCTGTGCTAGTGGGGATGTTCTCAGCTCTGTGTTGCAGGGTTCTGATGACCCCCAGCTTGTGATCTAAAGGGTGGTGAGAGTCAAACATCAAATACTGATCTGTGTGTGTTGGTTTTCTGTAAATCTCTACTTCCAGTTTACCATTTTCCTTAACTTCTACCAAGCAGTCCAAGAATGCCAGTTTGTTGTTTTGTATCTTCCCTTGTAAATTTGTTGTTTTGGTCCACCGCATTAATGTGTTCTGTGAAAGCTTGTACTTCCTTCTGGTGGATTTTAACCCAGGTGCCATCCAAATATCTGAACCAGTGGCTGGGTGCTATGCCCTTAAAGGTATTAAGCGCCTGTTTTTCTACCTCCTCCATGTAAAGATTGGCCACAATGGGTGAAACTGGAGATCCCATAGCACATCCATGTTTTTGCTTATAGAACATATCCCAGTATTTGAAATAGGTGGTATTCAGGCACAAGTCCATTAAGGAACACACTAGTTATGGGTTGAGATCAGTTCTGCTGGTAAGAGTGTTGTCTTGGCCTAGCCGTTTTCTCACCATGATAACAACCTCCTTGGTGGGTATACAGGTGAAGAGAGATGTCCCATCATAGGACACCATAGTTTCTTCTGCACCGAGTACTACATCTTCAAACTTGTTGGTGAAATCCTGGGAGTTCTGGATGAGATGCTAAGAACCAATGGTCCTAAGATGTTGGCTAGGTATTTTGCCACCTTGTATGTTACAGAGTTGATGCTGCTGACTATAGGTCTTAGTGGTGCCCCTTCCTTATGTATCTTTGGGAGTCCATATATACATGGATGTGCCTCACCAGGGTAGAGGCGATGATACATTGCTCGATCAATGGCTTTATTGTTTTGAAGCTTTTGTAGTAAGTCTACGACCCTTTTCTTGTAACGGCTGGTGGGATCCCTTGTTAAAGCCTTATATGTGTTGTTATTGGCCAGGAGCATGGTCACCTTAGCATGGTAGTCTGAGTTGTTGAGTACCACTGTGCATCTTCCCTTGTCTGCCGGTAGAATAATGATACTGGGATCTTTCTTGAGGGATGTTAAGGCTCTTCTTTCCTGTGTGGTCAGGTTAGATGAAGGAGTTTTAGCACTGGCTAAGGCTGCAGATACCCAGGTCCTTGATACAGAATTAATAATTAACTGCCCTGGTAGTTGGGGGTGTAAGGGACAGTTTCAGATTGGATACAGGAGACTGCAATGAATTAACTAGTAACAAACAGCAGTAAACCAGATGGCAGCAATGCCAGTGGAGAGCAGGGGGCAGTTATAAATGCAGTGCCAGCAGTGCTGTGCCATGATGTATGTGGCAGGAAACTGTGGGTGCAAAGTTTTGGTTTGCAGCCCAAGCAGCAAGATAGATTGGCACATCTGGAGACTACCAAACTGGTGCCAAGGAGAGGCTTTGATCTGCAGAGAGCCTGTTATTGGTTAACACAGCAATAGGGTGAACAAAATAGTGGTGACAGTGCTAGAAACCTTCTTATTGGTGGGTCTATTATATCAATCTACCAATTAGCTGTCAGAACTAGTAGAGGAGTAAACGGTCAGGACCAGAGGATTGTTATTATGTATTTTGAATTGAATTGCTTGTCACAGGTTAATCCTGACAAAAAAACATCAAAGAACCAAATTATTATATTATTATGGTAAATCCGGGTGTAGGAGCTGCCAGACTGACAAGACGTCATTATTACCAGTGATTAATATTCACTAGCTGTTTGTATAAGCTGGTTAGTGATGAGTTATCCTCTTTGTACGGTTGGCGGTGTCACCTAACACACAGTAAATCCAAACATTATAAATGAAACCCTATAATTGCCAAACTATTTGGCTTTCATCTGGATTAAATTTCCCATGAGCAATAGTATAATTTTAATGTGGTTATATGAGATGGCGCTGCCACCGAGATTGGCTCAGTGCAGTGTACAGAGCAAAAATAAACTATACAGGCAGCTCCTAAACCTTGTGTTTGATATGATGGGAGCCAAATGGAACAGACATTTGTGGACAGGAACAGAGACGTTATATCTTTACCCTCTAAGCAGGTGGCATCAAAAACCTCACAAAGTCAAAGAAAAGTTGAAAATTTACCATACCAGGCGGCCTAGTTCCAGCAGGCCTCACATTGATTTATTCAGAGGGACATTTCTAGACTTGGAAGATGTTGGCGCTCTATAAATCCACAATAATAATAATAATAATGTGTCTATAATGTCTTTTCGTGATAGAAGTGGGTGGGAGCTGACTGTATAGGAATTGAAGGGCTGACATATATGTGTCACACACAGAACGGTAATATATCAGCCCATACAGTACAATTAACTTCTGTATTTTAGTTAATTTCTGAAGTTCCTCCTCCCTTCAAAGTCACTGACTTTGACATGCTCAGTTGGCTTCACCTAGAGATTATCTGACCAATTAGTTCATTTTTATCTCCCCATAATAAAGAAAGGTAAGTGATACAACTTTTTAAAAAGTAGTTTCTCAACTTTCCCTTTATTTAAACCATTTGGACAATGTGCCCTGTCATTACTATGTAGATGTCCAATATCCCCATAGGAAATAGACGTCGGCCTACATGGAAAGGTTTATTCATTTTCCTGAAAAATCTACACCCAGAAACACTGTCCCAACCTCCCTACATTGTCACCCAACAGGTTATCCAGATATTGCAATGGATCCAGGTCATTTACCAGGCGTGACCGATAGTTCATTATCTAAACAGTCAGTTCATTCATTAACATTTTGGCCTCTTGGTTGAAATGAATCCTTTTGTTTTGTATGGAAACTGGAACACGCTTGCTTAGCTTGTCACAGGGTCAAAGAGGTAATGAAGGCAGAAGCTCTGGGCAGTGCAGCAAGGGAGGCCCCTCCCCTCACAAATATCTGTTCAGTCATTCGCCGGATATTGGGTGTCAAAGTAGCCAAAAGGTTGCAACATTGTGCTAAAAAGTGAATAAAAATGTAGCAAGTAGATGAATAATTCCAACAATTTTACCTTCTCTCTTGCCCTTTAACCTGGATACAGCCCACACCCTCACATAACTGGATCTGTACACTGAAGGCTAGGCCACACTAGCACGTTTTTTGCACTCTTGAGCACACGGTTTGCACATGCAATTTTGGTTAAAATGGAAATCGCGGGAATGGAAAAATTCCTGTGATTTCCAATGCGTTCGCGTTTTGCATGCACCATTTGTTTGTGAAAACGCATGCGTTTATATAGTATAGTATAGTATAGTATTTGAGGTTAAATAAAGACATACGTCCATCCAGTTCAACCCATCTAGCAATATCCTCATTTCCTGCCTAACTGTTGATCCAGAGGAAGGCAAAAAAAACCCACCAAATTTATGACTGGGGAAAAAATTCCTTCCTGGCAATTGGAAATTTCCCTGGATCAACTCTACTTTATGTATCAATACCAGTAACTTGCAACATTCCTTGTTTGCAGAAACTCATCCAGCCTTTTTTTTAAACTGACCAATGAACCTGCCATAACAATGTCCACTGGAAGACCGTTCCATAGCTTTACCGTTCTCACAGTGAAAATCCCTTTCCGAGCTTGAAACCTAAACCTTTTTTCTTCAAGTCTTAAGGGATGTCCTCGTGTCCTTTGACATGTTCTATTGGTGAACAATGCCCCAGATAGTTTATTGTATGGCCCGTTAATGTATTTATACACAGTAATCATATCCCCACGCAAGCGCCTTTTCTCCAGCGTCCATAATTGTAACTTTTCCAGTCTCTCTTCATATTCAAGCTCCCCCAATCCCCTTATTAATTTAGTTGCCCTTCTCTGAACCCTTTCCATTTCTAAGATGTCCTTTTTGTACACAGGATTCCAAAAATTGCACTGCCTATTCCAAATGAGGCCTTACCAATGCTTTTTAAAGAGGGAGAATAACATTTTCCTCCCTTAAATCCATAACACTGTTTATATAAGACAATACCATGCTGGCTCTGGCTGTTGCCGCCTGGCACTGCTTGCTACCTTTAAGTTTGTTATCCACCAAAACTCCAAGATCCCTTTCCAACAGGGATTCACTTAACACAGAGCCATTTATAGTATAAGTAGCACAAGTCAAAAATGCATCACCTTACATTTATCAACATTAAATTTCATCTGCCACTTAGCAGCCCAATGTGACAATCTATCTAGATCCCCCTGCAACGATTGCACATCCCCTGAAGTTTTTAATGGTCGACAAAGTTTTGTGTCGACAGCAAACACAGAAACCTTGCTGACAACACCCACTTCCAAATCATTAATAAATAGATTAAATAGAAGCGGCCCCAGCACAGAATCCTGTGGCACCCCACTTAGCACTTAAGTCCATAATGATGAAGCCCCATTAACAACTACTCTCTGCATCCTATTCATTAAAAATTTTCTATCCATGTACAAATGTGATTCCCCAGACCAACAGACCTTACCTTATACATTTGTCGCCTATGGGGGACTGTATCAAAAGCTTTTGCAAAATCCAAGTAAACTACATCTACTGCTATGCCAGAGTCTAAATTTCTACTTACTTCCTCATAAAAACCAAGCAAGTTAGTTTGACAAGATCTATTCCTCCTAAATCCATGCTGGTTACTACTTAAATCTATGCTGGTTACTACTTATAATGTAAGTCCTTGAAATATACTCTAGAACATGTTCCCTTATTAAACTTTCCAGGATCTTCCCCACCACTGAAGTTAAACTTACAGGCCAGTAATTACCCGGCTGTGAACGACTACCCTTTTTGAATATTGGAATAACATCAGACTTTTTCCAATCCAGAGGCACATCACCGGACATGAGGGAATCAGCAAAAATAAGAAACAATGGCCTAGATAAAACTGAACTTAGCTCCTTAAGTACCCGAGGATGTATTTTATCCGGCCCAGGAAATTTATTAATATTAACCTTCTTTAGTTCTTTCTGTACCATATCCTCGGTTAACCAAAGTGCACTTGAATCTTGTATACCATTATTGCTACTATACTCTATGATATCTGTACTTGGATCTTCTATAGTATATATAGAGTGAAAAAAATTATTCAAGACATTTGCTTTATCGCCATCCTCCGTAACTAACTTATCCCCATTAATTAATGGTGCCACATTCTCAGTCCTCATCTTCTTACTATTAATATACTTAAATAAATGTTTAGGCTTAGTGATGCTTTGTTCAGCTATCCTAACTTCATTATTAATTTTAGCTAGTTTGATTGCTTTCTTACACTCCTTGTTACAGTTTTTATAATCCCTAAAGGCCCTTTCCGTTCCCTCGGCCTTAAAGGTTTTAAATGCCTTTTTCTTCCTTTCCATTTGCCTCTTTACATCAGAATTCAGCCACATGGGCACAGATTTATTTTTTTTACATTTATTTCTCAAGGGTATATATTTAGATGTGAACTGGCTTAAAATCCCCTTGAACACAGTCCACTTCTGTTCAATACATTTACCTGATAATACATTATGCCAGTTGACATTCTGAAGAGCTGCTTTTAACCTTGGGAAAAATTTTACTTTTCCGAAATTAAATGTCTTTGTTAACCCAGCGCACTTTTCCTTTCGATAACAAAGTCCAAATGCCACTATTTCATGGTCACTATTCCCTAAGCCTCCAGTTACCTTTATATCTATAATGCGCTCCACAATGTTAGATATAACCAGATCCAACAGAGCTCCTTTTCTAGTAGGAACCTCAACCACTTGTGAGAGAAAATTATCCTGCAGCAAATTCAGGAACTCATCGCCTTTTTCTGTGATGGCAGTTCCACCACACCAATCAATGTCAGGGTAATTAAAGTCCCCCATAATGAGCACACTCCCAAAACTTGCATGTTAAATTAAAACACGCATGCACAAACGCAGAACAATGCACCAGTAGAGTTCCAAATGTTTTCAAACTACAACTCCCAGCATTCTATGGCTGCAGAGTGCTTGTAGGGGAATGCTGGGAGTTGTAGTATTCCCATGCCTGCCCTTAGGTCTAGGACCCATAAAATGTCAGTCCCGAAGAACATTGGGAGGAATATTAACCCCAATCACCATTCTACAGGCAGCTAATAATAGATACAAATTAACCCCTTGTTTATTGGTATTTAAGTGAGTCTGTCATCATGTGACCGGTGCTGAAGAAATGAAAGTGTTTAAAGAGGAACTGTGGTCTCCAGTTCTTCCAAACCAGTAATAATGATATAAAAACCCTTCCATCATACCTTCAATATAAAACCTAAATCACATCTCTAGATAGAATTTGTGAGAAGTTATTGCTGGAAAGGTTCAGCAAGTTACTTCCTGGTTGAACTCTTCCTGTTTTCAACTATGTGACCAGCTTGTAGTTATGTGACCAGCCTGTCTGCATTAATAGGCTCCCCTACTCAACTGTCAACTTTTCCCCCCAGGTACTTCATGATTTCCCCAGCTTTAAATGTGATGAACAGGCGTGCAATGTAAAACCCAATAGACAATGTCTGAAATTGTAGAAGACTCTCTTTCCCATAGCTAGCTCCACGTGTTGTTTGTTTATCATAGCATGGGGTCTGGTTTGGTCATTGCCTCAGCAGCCAAAAGCCAGACATGTGGCTGGAGCACAGCATGTGGGCTGCTAGTTGAGAATTGAGCTATACCCAACTGGCACTTCAAAGGCCATTCATATTCCTTAATAATTCACGATGTAGAAGTATTTCATATTTTCGTAAATATCCTCAGTTTATCCAGGAATTAATTCAGCATTTATAGATACCTGACATAGCCCGAACCAAACTTGGGATATTATCCTTCCTAGGCCTACGATCCCCAAGATATGTCATATTTGGTCTCATTCTGTTGGGTAAAATTAGTTACGGACAATCATGCTATTATTTTGAATGTGACATGTATGGTACACGGATTATGGACTAGAGGGGAATTGGAGATTTAAAATTCCCTCCAAAAATAGGAACCAACCTTCGGGGCAGAACCAAACCCACCCCTCTGTAGACCAGACCACTCCCAGTTTCAGGAAAAGGATAAATTGGGAGCCGGGTCTTAGCTCAGGAGTTCATCATAAGATCTACAATAACATCTAGCCAACAGGACGGACCATATTGGCTTACACCAGGAAATATTATTTGGACTGTTCCCATATCTGGATTAACAAGTTCTGGACTCAGCTCATGGACTTTTCAGACGCCAATTATCTTTAACTATTTATTCTTTCATCCATTTCTTATCCTCACCTGTGTATCACCGTTTTTGTGTTCAGTGAATTACTTTAGTTTTTCTTTATATTTTTTATGCACTATTTTTGTCAACTTTTAATAAATTATATAAAATCATTTATAGGCTACTGTCCTAATTTGAGTATATCCCAAAACGAACCTTTGTCTTCGAAGTACGCTGCTATAGAGAAGTATTGTTTAGGTATATAGATATACTATATAACTGTGTATAGAATATTAGGGGTGAATAACCAATTTTCTTACAGGTTGTTATATGTAACAGGTCATTCCGCTGTTTTCTCGGAATGTGATGGCAGCGAGTATATTGATTTAATTAATATTAACTGGGTAGTATATCATTTGTTCACTAACCCCACCGGGTCCGATCTGTTTCATCCACCTGTCGGTTGCTTGGAGTGTTTTTTCCGGTAGCTGATAGATGGATGGGCGTCGCAGCCCAGAGGGTTTGTGACAAGTCCAACCTTTATATCCTACCCATAATGTCTGTATAAAAGTTACATAGTAATATAGTATTGGAGGTTGTATAAAAACATACGTCCATCTAGTTCAACCTTTATACCCTACCCATAATGTCTGTATAACAGTTACATAGTAACATAGTATTGAAAGTTGTATAAAGACATACGTCCATCTAGTCCACCCTTTATACCCTACCCCATAATGTCTGTCTAACAGTTACATAGTAACATAGTATTGAAGGTTGTATAAAGACATACGTCCATCTAGTCCAACCTTTATACCCTATCCATAATGTCTGTATAACAGTTACATAGTAACATAGTATTGAAGGTTGTATAAAGACATACGTCCATCTAGTCCAACCTTTATACCCTACCCATAATGTCTGTATAACAGTTACATAGTAACATAGTATTGGAGGTTGTATAAAGACATACGTCCATCTAGTCCAACCTTTATATCCTACCCATAATGTCTGTATAACAGTTACATAGTAACATAGTATTGAAGGTTATGTAAAGACATATGTTGAAAAAAAGTTGCACTCCTGGAAAATCTTATCAGGTCAGTAAAAACAACATCCTTTATTGAACCTTCATAGTTAGCAAATACATGGCCAAATAGTGGACTGTAGACGTTTATTGACCTGTGACGCTAATAAGATTTTCCAGGAGTGCATAGGGGTAATCAGTAAATGTAATACAACAATTTATCCACTAGATGTCATCCACATTGTGAACACATGGGATTGGAAGCAGCTAATTGGAAACATCTTCCTTACATACATCCAGATATCCATCCCAAACCATATATAGTTATTTAGATATTTTATAATAATAATAATTATTATATAATAATTAATAACAATAATATAATGTATAATAAATTATCCCTATGCCAATGATTCAATCCAGATGTTAAAGGGTAACTAAACCAAACTTTGTTTACTGAATATGTTCACTTGTCATTTATATGCCTCATCCCCATCTGATCCAATCAGCACATACACTAATTAGATATATTATTAACCAGATATTTAAGAATAATTATTACCGTAAGGATATTACAACTCTCCCACGTCCCTACAGATTGCAGTTATTTATCCACCAAACGGCCCAACCACTATTTTCTTTGACCACTTCTCTGCTTGGTTGTCCCACTATCTATCCTCTGACATCCCCTCAATTATCTTAGGGGATTTCAATATCCCATCGATACCAACACCTCTACTGCCACTAAACTTCTCTCTCTTACCTCCTCCCTTGGCCTTACCCAATGGTCCTCTGCCCAGGCCCATTGTAATGGGCACACACTGGATCTGGTCTTTACCCGTCTCTGCTCTGTATCTAACTTCTCCAACTCTCCCTTTCCTCTGTCCGATCACAATCTTCTCAAATTTAATCTTGTCTCATCTGTCCCGGCCGTAACCCCTAATAACCAAACGTACAGATGCAGAGACCTGTGTAATCTCAACCCCCATTCGCTCTCTATCCCCCTCCAGCAACTTAACCTTATGCCCTCCTTCTCTGACCCTAACCTTGCAGCCGTCCACTACCATAACACAGTTTGCAATGCCCTTGACTCTGTTTCTCCCTTACCCACCTGTCGCCTTGGTCGTAAAAACCCACAACTGTGGCTTACGGATCAAAATAATGACAATCCTGCATAGCCGAGCGACGCTGGCACAAGAGAAACAAAAATATCGACTTTCTTGAATTTGAAAGTGCCCTTTACCGGATCAGAGGTGCTTTATCCTTAGCCAAACAAAACTACTTCTCTTCACTCATATCCTCCCAATCCCATAACCCCAACAGCTCTTTAAAGTATTCAACTCCCTGCTCTGTTCGCCACCTCCTCCACCTACCCCGTTTATCGGCTGATGAAATAGCTTCATATTTCATAGAAAAAAATCCTGTGCACCCTACCTCCTCCCTACAGCTTCCAACTCCTACCACTGCACCGGCTAACCTCCCTTCATTGGTTAATACCTTTAATTGTACCCCAACGAGCTTCACCACTATTACAGAACAGGGACTCTTATCTCTCCTATCCAGGACACGTCTCACCACCAGCACCCTTGACCCAATTCCCTCTCATCTTATTCCCCCGCTCTCCTCTTCATTCATACCAGCCCTAACCTCTCTCTTCAACTTCTCCCAATCCACTGGTATTTTTCCAATGCCGTGGTCTCCCCTATACTTAAAAAACCCTCCCTCGACCCGTCTGCTCTTTCCAGCTACCGGCCTGTCTCCCTTCTCCCATTTGCTTCCAAACTACTGGAAAGACATGTCTATGCTGACCTGGTCAGTCACCTGTCTGCTCACTCTCTCTTGGATCACCTCCAGTCAGGCTTCCGCCCTAACCACTCCACAGAAACTGCCCTCACTAAAGTGACCAATGATCTACTTAGTGCTAAATCTAAAGGTCACTACTCTCTGCTCATTCTTCTTGATCTGTCCTCTGCTTTTGATACTGTTGACCACCCTCTACTTCTTCAGATCCTGGTCTCCTTAGGTATCCAGGACACTGCACTTTCTTGGCTATCCTCCTATCTCTCTGGTAGGACCTTTAGTGTTTTCCACTAGTGTTTAGTGTTTTCCCCTCACAATCTGTTCCCCTCTCTAGTCTCACTATTAATATTAACAACACCTATATCACCATCTCCTCATGTCCGCTGCCTGGGAATAATGCTAGACTCCGATCTTTCCTTTAAACCTCATGTCAATTCGCTTGCCAACTCCTGTCGGCTCTAATTTAAAAACATCTCCCACATCCGACCCTTCCTCTCGAATGAAGCTACAAAAATCCTAGTCTATGCCCTAATCATATCCTGGCTTGACTACTGAAACACACTCCTGTGTGGTCTACCAAACAACTGCCTGGTTCCACTTCAATCCATCCTCAACTCTGCTGCCTGGCTCTTTCATTTCTATTCTCGCTCCTCTATTGCCCCTCCTCTCTGTCAGTCATTCCACTGGCTGCCCATCACACAAAGGATCCGGTTCAAGTTGCTTACCATATCCTATAAAGCATTATCCAACATAGCCCCTCCATATATCTCACCCTATCCTATAAAGCACTATCCAACACAGCCCCTACATATATCTCAGAGCTGATCCAGCGTTACCGTCCCAGGCGCAACCTCCGCTCTGCAAACGATCTCCTCCTCTCATCCACCCTTGACCCCTCTTCCCATGCCCGCATTCAGGACTTTACTCGTGCTGCCCCTCTGCTCTGGAACTCCCTTCCTCCGTCTGTCCGTCACTCAACGTCCCTTAACACCTTCAAACATAACCTTAAAACCCACCTCTTAAGGCACCATATAACCTGGTATAGACATTATCCCTCTTACTACCCAATATGATCCAACCCGCCTTTCACACTCCACTGCCAATCTATTTACAGCCTACCGATTCCCGTCATCTTCTGTCTCACCCCCATATCCTCTAGTCTGTAAGCTCTAGGGCAGGGTCCTCTCTTCTATTGTATCACGGTATTGCTGTAAGAAACTCCTCACTCTGTTTACTCGTATTTTGTATTACCTGTGTATGTAATATGTATGACTTTGTATAACATGTATTACCCTGTATGTAATGTATGACTATGTAATTGTAAAGCACCACGGAAAATGTTGGCGCTATATAAATCGATAATAATAATAACTCCCACGGATGAGCTACATTTAGGTTACAGACTAGATGGAATTATCTCCCACAGGTGAGCTACATGTATGTTACAGACTGGATAGAATTATCTCCCACGGGTGAGCTACATGTATGTTACAGACTTGGTAGAATTATCTCCCATGGGTGAGCTACATGTATATTACAGATTGGGTAGTATTATCTCCCACGGATAAGCTACATATAGGTTACAGACTAGATGGAATTATCTCCCACAGGTGAGCTACATGTATGTTACAGACTGGGTAGAATTATCTTCCACGTGTGAGCTACATGTATGTTACACGGGTGAGCTACATGTATGTTGCAGTCTGGGTAGAATTATCTCCCACGGGTGAGCTACATGTAGGTTACAGATTGGGTGGAATTATTTTCCACGGGTGAGCTACATGTATATTACAGACTGGATAGAATTATCTCCCATGGGTGAGCTACATGTATGTTACAGATTGGGTGGAATTATATCATAGATCTTGCAAGAAAAACTACAGACACCTAAAATTCAGTAGAAACAAAAATTTATTTTACAATTCATGAAATAATAAATATTATAATACAAACAGCATACAAAGGAGATAAAAAATACAAATAAATACATCATTTTATATATATAAATAAGTACAAAACAAACAGCATGAGGAGGCGGGAGGAGGTCCCGCAGAGCTTTCAATCTAGTTTATATACAATCTAGACCTACATTCTGCCTACATATATCCTGATATCTATCTACAGCCGCTCTAGCTACTCCAAGATTTTAGATCTTGTTTAAATTGAATCATTCTGGCTTCTATCATTTCTATTCGGGTCCTGAAATCATTTTTGTTTGCTTCCTATCTTCATCACAATGTCTATCTATATGCTGTCTACCTACATCCCAATGTCTATCTACACCCTGTCTACCTTCACCCTGTCTATCTATATTCTGCTTACCTACATCCCAATGTCTATCTACACCCTGTCTACCTTCACCCTGTCTATCTATATTCTGCCTACCTACATCCCAATGTCTATCTACACCCTGTCTACCTTCACCCTGTCTATCTATATTCTGTCTACCTACATCCCAATGTCTATCTACACCCTGTCTACCTTCACCCTGTCTATCTATATTCTGCCTACCTACATCCCAATGTCTATCTACACCCTGTCTAGCTACACCCTGTCTATCTATATTCTGCCTACCTACATCCCAATGTCTAGCTTTATTCTGCTTACCTATATCCCAATGTCTATCTACACCCTGTCTACCTTCACCCTGTCTATCTATATTCTGCCTACCTACATCCCAACAATTTTCTTCTACACACCCTGTCTACCTTCACCCTGTCTATCTATATTTATCTCCCTCTACTACACCCGTTCTACTCTTCACCCTGTCTATCTATATTCTGCTATACCACCTACATCCCAATGTCTATCTACACCCTGTCTACCTTTACCCTGTCTATCTATATTCTGCCTACCTACACCCCAATGTCTATCTACAACCCTGTCTACACCTTCCACCCTGTCTATCTATATATCTCTCCTAACACCCTGTTTACCTTCACCCTGTCTATCTATATTCTGCTTACCTACATCCAATGTCTATCTACACACCCCCTCTACCTTCACCCTGTCTATCTATATTCTGCCTACCTACATCCCATGTCTATCTATACCCTGGTCTACCTCATGTTCTGCCAGCTATATTCCCAATCTATCTATACCCTGTCTACCACATCTGCCTACTATTCCCATATCTATCTACTCCTGTCTACCTATATTATCCTTTTTTACATTCTGTCCTCTATATCTAGTCTATTTATGTCCTGCCTACCTATATTCTGTCTATCTATATATTGTCTAACTTCATACTGCCTACCTACATACTGCTTACCTACATGCTCTCTAGCTATAAACTGTTTACCTATATCTTGTCTCTCTAAAAATCGATATCTATCTGCATCCAACCTCTATTTACAACCGATCTCTATTTAAGGCCAATCTTTTTCTACTGCCTGAACCTTTCTATCTCTCTGCTGAACTCTTTCTACTTCTACTGCCGGAACTCTTTTTTCTGCCGAACTCTTTTCTGCCGGAACTCTTTCCTGAACTCTTTCTACTGCCGGAACTCTTTCTACTGCTGGAACTCCTGCCGGAACTCTTCCTACAGCCGGAACTCTTCCTACTGCCGGAATTCTTTCTACAGCCCGGTGTTTATCTTCGTCTCTTTCTACAGCCCGGTGTTCATCTTTGCACTTTCCTTTTCCCTCTCTTCCTTCGGTTGCACTTTAATAGAAACATAGATTTATCTAATTAGCCTTTTCTGACAATCAGTAACACTGCACCAAGACAACATCTCTCTAGCAAGCCACCTGCTCCCTTCGGGTTGGTAAGTCATCCTGCTATCTCTAACAATAATTGATTTTAATATAATAACATTAGAGATATTCTTTCTTTATCAAATTATAATTCTCTTTTTTTCCTTTTATGTTTTACATGTTGTATCTACTATTGGGTCTATTGTGTGTTCCCTATTATTTTTTATTATCTCCTGCAGTAAACCCCGTACTAGCGATCGGCTATTATAAACCACAATGGTGCTGAATTATCACTGGTTGGACCCTCCGGACCCACTGGAGGACCCGTAACTAAGAAAATCTACCGCAGAGCTCCCTGCACCTTTATTCAAACAGACAGTAGGAGTTTGAGATAAAACTTATCAATGTCATCCACTGTTTATTGAAATATTACACTAAAGGGCTAATGAAAGGTTTATTTAACTCCAGTGTTATCTTTAATAACAAGAGGGAGACATTAAAATGGTTTCATCCCTAGAAAATCAGCAGAGCAGAACTTTATCTCAAAGTTGCAGCCCCCACTATATGTATCACCTAGAAGGGCCCTACTGGCAGAGAGCATCTTCCCTCTGTGTGGCCCTACTCTGGGGTGAGGATGAGGATCTGGTATTTTAGGTTCTCACCAATGGTTAGAGCAGATAAAAGAGAAGTTAAATAAACTCTTTCATTCCTCCATATCCTGCTTCTAATAACCCACTAACAACACTTAAAACCTCTTTCTACCTTAATGCTGCCTGGTAATAGGAAAAGGAAGTTATTATTGTTACTGCTATTGTTATTGCTATAAAATATTTCTCTTACATTCCATACCTTTCTGTAGATTGTGGATCCTTACAAGGCTAGCTATAGCACTTTTAGCCAAGTCTAGACGCCGCAGATATTGCAAAAACCCGTGCTGTAGAAGTCCATTGCTGCTGAGTCTTTCCTGTGGATTCTTTCCCAGACACAAATCCAGAAAGTCTCTGAATTGCTTAGACCTTGAGAGAAATAATCATGATCAATACACACTGTGCATCTCTAACCATCCAAGTAGACATCTATAAAATCCATCTGGAACACAGTAATTACTCACCATAATAAGGGAGACTTCAGGGTCGGTCTCTCCCCATTAAGGATCAGATTATTTGCAGTCCGTCTGGAATGTCTCCTCAAAGCTAAAAGTTATAGAAACAAAAACACATGAGAAATGAATTAATTACCTTTAATTTATAGACCAAAAAATCTATAGTAAAAATACAGGACGGGCTGATTGGAAATATCCCACGTGAGTTAAAGGGGAGGTAGCGATTTGTTGAATTGATCATTGCAGTGTCAGTGTGTGTCTCTTTCTGGGATATTTTAGTATTTACACATAGTGACAATAGTGAGTTTTACTTACGTGGCTCTCCTTCTGCCATCTCTATCAAGACGATCCCAAATGACCAGATGTCACACTAGAAAGAAGAGATTAAACATTAGATATCGGAGGACAGGATCCATGTTTTACTTCCACAAGTTATTAATAATTCTTCATCCTTTTCCTGATTAAATGTGGCTAATTTTGATTTGTACCAAATGAGTTTTTTTCACAGTCCAGGTTCTGCCATCCAAGTGTCCACGTTTTCCCTTTTTGGGGGCTTGTCCTGCTGTCAGAGACTAGGTGGATGGGGATTAAATAGTCTGGGAATGGATTAAGGATATTCTGGAGGTAGAGCTAGGTTATCCTTGGGTAAAGTACGTATATATAGGTTTTCCATATATCCTAGAATGTTAAAAGGTATTCCATGTTAGGGATCCCAGATCTATTTTTATCCACAATAAATTTCCGATTACTGATAGGATGAATAGGTTTACTGTAAAGGTCCATACACATGTGTAATTACAGGGACCGACTACCAGGCGGATCTTCAACAAGCCCTGACAAAGTGTCCATTCACGGCACGAGTATTAGCTGAAACGGCTGGGTATACACATCGTGGCACGTGGGTCAGCCCCCGTGATTGACGTGTGAATGAGGCTTAAAGAAATATAACTAAATTGACTTAACTAATGAAATTGCCATTAACTATAAAGAAAATGGTCAGAATGGAGTCACAACATTATACTAAGACCTTATTAGTTAGTAAAGGTGGCCATACGTATTAGCGATATATCACCCATGTGTAGGGGCTGAATCTGACCGTAATGCAGACGACCGACCGTGATCTAGACTAGTACCAAATCATTACTGGGAGATTTCTTACCCAGTGATATCTTTACCCACCTGTATAAAAACAGAGCGATGTATTGTGACGGCAATATAATTATTAAATCTACAACTTACTGATACATTGTATCCTTTGCTTTTGTCAAGCAAACATCTGATCACTTCGGGAGCCGTCCAGTATACAGTCCCCGCGTATTCGGTGCTTGTGTCTTCTGGCCCATTGAATATTTTGGCCAATCCCAAATCAGCTGTAATTACACATTAATTAATATTTTCCACTAATTAAATGTGATTCTAATCGATCAAAAAAGCTTCTAAAATGCATTAATATAGAATAAACATCCTATACAGTGTTATACCCAGGTACCTGCAATTTCATATCATGGAACAATTCATTCATCTTTACATATTTAAGGGTTACGCTAGTCACACACATATTACATCAATGTTCCATCGGATCCGAATGTGAAATTGATAGTATCATTGGGTCAGGTACAAGAGACTTATCTAGATATGTTACCATAGACATTACACCTGTAACATTGGCCATAACTGGTGGGACTGTTATTTGGAACATCGGAGGAAAGCGTATGGCCACCTTTAGCTAGACAGTGTACAAATCATTAAAAGATTGAATTTCCCTTACCTATTTTTACGTCACCAGCGACATTGAATAGAATATTTTGTCCCTTTAGATCTCGGTGCGCAATATTCTTATCATGGAGGTAACGTAATCCCTGCAGAGATTGATAAACAGACACATTATATTCCTTATATCCTCTAATGATACATTAGTTTAGCAATTCTGTGTGTGATGTGAAAATAAACGCTTGTTCATATAGAATATATATATATATATATATAGTAATGTGATATTTCTGTTACCGTCTCTCGGTATATAAGAAACTAGAGTCCGATTTCAAAGCGCTGGTTTGTTATTGAAATACCTTTATAATAAAGTTTGGCAGCTCTAAATATAAACACGGTGTTTGCTGTATTAATATGGGTTCAAATAATATTTACTAATTTACTCCAATAAAATCTTACTTTAGTTTGTAGAAAACCCTGCCATAATTGATAAGGTATAAGGTGGTGATTGTAGTTTTTCAAACAACCTTTGAAAGATTGTAATGTTAACATCTTGGCAAAGGAACATGACTGGTTTCAAGAGAGGTGTTAAGGAGGCTATGTTATGTGAAAATAAAGAAACCAAGTCTTAATAGAGGTGGGGGGGGGTTCGACACCACTGTCTGCCAGTAAAATGCTGTTTTTGGACACCTTCTCTGGGTGTTCCATAACACCTCTTTAGCCACTATCCAATCACGCCCTTAACACTGGCTGTGATATGCTAATTGGGATTTTCCAGGGTACATAATTGCCACAGATTCTTGTACAAGTCATTCTGAATATAAAAAGGCCAGTCCGATGACTAGCGAAACGTCTTCAAGAACTAAACTTCCAGTTTTAAACTGAATACAACAGATACATAGTAACATAGTATTGGAGGTCGTAAGAGGCAATGACCATCTAGTACAACCTTTATACCCTACCCATAATGTCTGTATAACAGTTACATAGTACATAGTATTGGAGGTTGTATAAAGAATATGTCCATCTAGTCCACCTTTATCACCTACCCATAATGTCTGTATAACAGTTACATAGTAACATGTATTGGAGGTTGTATAAAGGCATACGACCATCTAGTCCAATCTTTTACCCTAACCATGATGTCTGTATAGCAGTTACACAGTAACATACTATTGGAGGTTGTATAAAGACATCGTCCATCTAGTGTTACCTTTATACCCTACCTATAATGTCTGTATAACAGTACTAGTAACATAGTATTGGAGGTTGTATAAAGCACATATGCCCAGCAAGTCCAACCTTATACTTTACCCATAATGTCTGTCTACGTTACATAGTAACATAGTAATGGAGGTTGTATAGAGGCATATGACCATCTAATCCAACCTTTAACCCTACCCATAATTCTGCATCAGTTACATAGTAACATAGTATTGTAGGTTGTATAAAAGACATGTCCATCTTGTCAGACCTTTATACCCTACCCATAAGTCTGTATAACAGTTATATAGTAAACATAGTTATTGGAGGATGTATAAGGCATACGTCCATCCTACAACCTTTACACTCTACACATACTGTCTGCTAACATTTACATAGTAACATAGTATCGGAGGGTGTATAAGGACATACGACCATCTAGTCCAACCTTTAATCACAAGGGAAGAGGTACAAAAACAAACTGGCTTTCTTGGACTGCTTGGTAGAAGTTAAGGAAAATGGTAAACTGGAAGTAGAGGTTTACAGAAAACCAACAAACACAGATCAGTAATTGATGTTTGACTCCCACCAACCTTTAGATCACAAGCTGGGGGTCATCAGAACCCTGCAACACAGAGCCGAGAACATCCCCACTAGCACAGAGGCGAAGGCTAAGAAATGAAACATCTCAGAGGAGTCCTTAAAACTTGTGGATATCCAGACTGGGCCTTTGTCAAAAGAAGATAGAAGGAAAGAAAAGAACACGAATACCAACAGTGAAGGGGAAAAGCAAGACAGGAGAGAACATTGGTCATCCTAATGTAGCAGGGGCTCCGAGAAATTAAGAAGAATTTTCAAAAAACATCGTATCCCTTTCTGCTTTAAACCGAACAACACACCGAGGCAGCAATTGGTACATCCGAAAGACCCAATACAAAACACAAGAAAGCGACATCATATATGCAGTGCAGTGCAGTGAAGAATGCTCTGATTTGTATGTGGGGGAGACCAAACAGCAACTGCATCAACGTATGGCCCAGCACAGAAGAGCCAATTCCTCGGGTCAGGACCTCAGCCGTGTTCTGCATCTTAAGGATAAAGGACATACCTTTGAAGTTGTAATGTTAACATACTGGCGAAAGGAACGTGACTGGTTCAAGAGGTGTTAGGGAGGCCATTTATGTGAAAATAGAAACCAAGCCTAAATAGAGTGGGGGGTTCGACACCAACTGTCTGCCCATGTACAATGCTGTTTTAACACCTTACTCTGGCGTTCCTATAACACCTCTTAGCCACTATCTATAACACCCTTAACACCTGCTGTGATATGCTAATTGGGATTTTCCAGGGTACATAATTGCCACAGATTCTTGTTCAGTCATTCTGAATTGAGAAAAGCCAGTCGGATGACTAGCGAAACGTCTTCAAGAACTACATTTCAAGTCCAGTTGATTCTATTGAATACAACAGATATACCATGACTGGATGAATGAGAACCTTCACAAGCATTTGTATAACAGTTCATGTAACATAGTATTGGAGGTTGTATAAAGGCATCAACCATCTAGTCCAACTTTATACCCTACATATAATGTCAAAACAGTTACTGTACATAGTAACATAGTATTGGTGGTTGTATAAAGACATACGTCCATCTAGTCCAACCTTTATACCTTTTATACGCTTCTACAAAGTAAACAGCCCTAAATCTGGAATGCCCAGAGTAAGGTGTCAAACAGCATTGTACATGGCAGACAGTTGGTGTCGAAACCCCCCCCACACCTCTATTTAGGCTTGGTTTCTTTTTTTCACATAAATTGCCTCCTAACACCTCTCTTGAACCAGTCACGCTTCCTTTGCCAATATGTTAACATTACAACTTTCAGGTGTGTCCTTTATCCTTAAGATCAGGTACACGGCTGTCCTAACCCGATGAATTGACTCTTCTGTGCTGGGGCCATACGTTGATGCAGTTGCTGTTTGGTCTCCCCTACATACAAATCAGAGCATTCCTCACTGCACTGCACTGCGTATTGATGTCACTCTTACTGCACTGCGTATATGATGTTGCTTATCTTTTGTTTCGGTATTGGGTCTTTCGGATGTACCAATTGCTGTCTCAGTGTGGTGTTTGGTTTTAAAGCAAGACAGGGATACAGTGTTTATTGAAAACTCGTCTTAATTTCTCGGAGACCCCTGCTACATATGGGATGACCATGTTTTTTCTCTGTCTTGTTTTCCCTTCACTGTTGATATTTGTGTTCTTTTCTTCCTTCTACTTTTTTGACAAAGGCCCATTCTGGATATCCACAAGTTTTAAGGGCTCCTCTGAGATGTTTAATTTCTTTATCCTTCACCTCGTGCTAGTGGGGATGTTCTCAGCTCTGTGTTGCAGGGTTCTGATGACACCCAGCTTGTGATCTAAAGGGTGGTGGGAGTCCAACATCAAATACTAATCTGTGTTGTTGGTTTTCTGTTCTCTCCCTGACTTATACCAAGCAGTCCAAGAAAGCCAGTGTGTTGTTTTGTATCTTCCTTGTAAATTTAATGTTCTGTTCTACCGCATTAATGTGTTCTGTGAAGCTTGTACTTCCTTCTGGTGGTTTTAACCCTGGTGTCATCCAATATCTGAACCAGTGGCTGGGTGCTATGCCCTTAAAGGTATTAAGCGCCTGTTTTCTACCTCCTCCTATGTAAAGGTTGGCCCCAATGGTGAAACTGGAGATCCCATAGCACATCCATGTTTTTGCTTATAGAACATATCCCAGTATTTGAAATAGGTGGTATTCAGGCACAAGTCCAGTAATGAACACACCTGTTCTGGGTTGAGATCAGCCTAGCCATTTTCTCACCAATAATAACACCTCCTTGGTGGGTATACAGGTGAAGAGAGATGTCCCATCATAGGACACCATAGTTTCTTCTGCACCGAGTACTACATCTTCAATCTTGTTGGTGAAATCCTGGGAGTTCTGGATGTGATGCTTGAACTTCCCACCAATGGTCCTAAGATGTTGGCTTGGTATTTTGCCACCTTGTATGTTACAGAGTTGATGTTGCTGACTATAGGTCTTAGTGTGCTGCCCTTTCCTTATGTATCTTTGGGAGTCCATATATACATGGATGTGCCTCACCAGGGTAGAGGCGATGATATATGCTCGGTCAATGGCTTTATCCTTTTGAAGGCTTTTGTAGTAAGTCTATGACCCTTTTCCCTTGGTGGGATCCCTTGTTAAAGCCTTATATGTGTTGTTATCGGCCAGGAGCATGGTCACCTTAGCATGGTAGTCTGAGGTGTTGAGTACACACTGTGCATCTTCCCTTGTCTGCCAGTAGAATGGTGATACTGGGATCTTTCTGAGGGATGTTAGGCTCTTCTTTCCTGTGTGGTCAGGTTAGATGAAGGAGTTTTAGCACTGCTAAGGCTGCCAGATACCTTAAGGCAAAGTTGTTCCAATCACGCCCTTAACCCCTGGCTGTGATATGCTAATTGGGATTTTCCAGGGTACATAATTGCCACAGATTCTTGTACAAGTCATTCTGAATTGAGAGATCCAGTCGGATGACTAGCGAAACGTCTTCAAGAACTAAACTTCAAGTCCAGTTGATCTAATTGAATACAACAGATATACCATGGCCTGGATGAATGAGAACCTTCACAAGCATAAACAGCCCTAACTTGTCAAATCTGTCTGCAACCCCTTCATTCCCCTTATTAATTCAGTTGCCCTTCTCTGAACTGCTTTCCATTTCCAACATGTCCCTTTGTACACAGATTCCAAAATTGCACCACATGTTTCCAAATGAGGCCTTACCAATGCTTTGTAAAGTGGGAGAATAATATTTTTTTTCTCCCTCTTTATGCCAAGAGATAAAAGGGGGCCCATGGCCATGTGACCCGTTCTGAAAACGTAACAGTGGGATGAACTGGGTGGAGGTTGGACAGCAGTGGCAGGGCCTGGCAGGCCATGGATGAGGGGAAGTTTAAAGGCATTTGTTAAATTGCAGAAAATTAACCAATTTAATCAGGCGCGCCTGCATACTCTATTTATTATTAAGGATTTATATAGCGCCAAACATCTTCCGTAGCACTTACATTACATGTATACATTCACATAGGCCCGGAGTGCCCGGAGGAAACCCACGCAAGCACGGGGAGAACATACAAACTCCTTGCAGATGTGTCCAAGGGTGGAATCGAACTCAGGACTTCAAACACTGCAAGGCATCAGTGAACCACTGAGCCACCATGCTGGAAGATACCAAGGTCCTTGATACAGAATTAATAATTAACTGCCCTGGTAGTTGGGGGTGTAAGGACAGTTTCAATTGGATACAGGGACTGCAATGAATTAACTAGTAACAAACAGCAGTAAACCAGATGGCAGCAATGCCAGTGGAGAGCAGGGGCAGATATAAATGCAGTGCCAGCAGTGCTGTCCATTGTCTGGGCAGGAAACTGTGGTGTAAAGTTTTGGTTTGCAGCCCAAGCAGCAAGATAGAATTGGCACATATGGAGATTACCAACTGGTGCCAGGGAGAGGCTTTGATCTGCGGAGAGCCTGTTATTGGTTAACACAGCAAGCTAATATATACCATGTGCCTGTCAGGGCAAATATTCCACTAGTTCCCACATTAGGGGCACAAATCCAGCTGGGCAATAGGGTGAACAAAATAGTGGTGACAGTGCTAAAACCTTCTTATTGGTGGGTCTATTATATCAACTACCAATTAGCTGTCAGAACTATAGAGGAGTAAACGGTCAGGACCAGAGGATTGTTATTATGTATTTAGAATTGAATTGCTTGTTCACAGGTTAATCCTGACAAAAAAATCAAAGAACCAAATTATTATATTATTATGTTAAATCCGGGTGTAGAGCTGCCAGACTGACAAGACGTCATTATTACCAGTGATTAATATTCACTAGCTGTTTGTATAATCTGGTTTAGTGATGAGTTATCTCTTTTGTACGGTTGGCGGTGTCACCTAACACACAGTAAATCCAAACATTATAAATGAAACCCTATAATTGGCAAAACTATTTGCTTTCATCTGGATAAATTTCCCATGAGCAATAGTATAATTTTAATGTGGTTATATGAGATGGCGCTGCCACCGAGATTGGCTCAGTGCAGTGTACAGAGCAAAAATACATATACAGGCAGCTCCTAAACCTTGTGTTTGATATGATGGGAGCCATGGAACAGACATTTGTGGACAGGAACAGAGACGTTATATCTTTACCCTCTAAGCACTGGCATCAAAAACCTCACAAAGTCAAAGAAAAGTTGAAAATTTACTACCAGGCGGCCTAGTTCCAGCAGGCCTCACATTGATTTATTCAGAGGGACATTTCTAGACTTGGAAGATGTTGGCCGCTCTATAATCCACAACAATAATAATAATATGTGTCTATAAGTCTTTTCGTGATAGAAGTGGGTGGGAGCTGACTGTAAACCAGTACGAGGAATTGAAGGGCTGACATATATGTGTCACAACACAGAACGGTAATATATCAGCCATACAGTACAATTAACTTCTGTATTTTAGTTAATTTCTGAAGTTCCTCCTCCTTCAAAGTCACTGGCCTATTGACATGCTCAGTTGGCTTCACCTAGAGATTATCTGACCAATTAGTTCATTTTATCTCCCATAATAAAGAAAGGTAAGTGATACAACACTTTTAAAAAGTATTTCTCAACTTTCCCTTTATTTAAACCATTTGGACAATGTGCCCGTCATTACTATGTAGATGCCCAATCCCCTAGGAAATAGACGTCGGCCTACATGGAAAGGTTATTATTCATTTTCCTGAAAAATCTACATCCAGAAACACTGTCCCAACCTCCTACATTGTCACCCAACAGGTTATCCAGATATTGCAATGGATCCAGGTCATTTACCAGGCGTGACCATAGTTCATTATCTAAACAGTCAGTTATTCATTAACATTTTGGCCTCTTGGTTGAAATGAATCCTTTTGTTTGTTTGGAAACTGGAACATGCATTCTTAGCTTGTCACGGGGTCAAAGAGGTAATGAAGGCAGGAGCTCTGGGCAGTGCAGCAAGGGAGGACCCTCCCCTCACAAATATCTGTGTCAGTCTTCGCCGGATATTGGGTGTCAACGTAGCCAAAAGGTTGCAACATTGTGCTAAATAGTGAATAAAAATGTAACAAGTAGATGAATAATTCCAACAATTTTACCTTCTCTCTTGCCCTTTAACCTGGATCAGCCCACACCCTCACATAACTGGATCTGTACACTGAAGGCTAGGCCACACTAGCACGTTTTTGCACTCTTGAGCACACGGTTTGCACGTGCAATTTTGGTTAAAATGGAAATCGCGGGAATGGAAAAATTCCTGTGATTCCAATGCGTTCGCGTTTTGCATGCACCATTTTTTTGTGAAAACGCATGCGTTATATAGTATAGTAAGTATAGTATTTGAGGTTAAATAAAGACAACGTCCATCCAGTTCAACCATCTAGCAATATCCTCATTTCCTTGCCTAACTGTTGATCCAGAGGAAGGCAAAAAAAACCCACCAAATTTATGACTGGGGAAAAAATTCCTTCCTGGCAATTGGAATTTCCCTGGATCAACTCTACTTTACGTATGTTCAATACCAGTAACTTGCAACATTCCTTGTTTGCAGAAACTCATCCGCCTTTTTTTAAACTGACCAATGAACCTGCCATAACAATGTCCACTGGAAGACGTTCCTAGCTTTAACGTTCTCACAGTGAAAAGCCCTTTCCGAACTTGAAAGCCTAAACCTTTTTTCTTCAGTCTTAAGGGATGTCTCGTGTCCTTTGACATGTTCTATTGGTGAACAATGCCCCAGATAGTTTATTGTATGGCCCGTTATGTATTTATACACAGTAATCATATCCCCACGCAAGCCCTTTCTCCACGCGTCCATAATTGTAACTTTTCCAGTCTCTCTTCATAGTCAAGTCTCCCCCAATCCCCTTATTAATTTGTTGCCCTTCTCTGAAACCCTTTCCATTTCTAAGATGTCCTTTTTGTACACAGGATTCCAAAAATGCACTGCCTATTCCAAATGAGGCCTTACCAATGCTTTTTAAAGAGGGAGAATAACATTTTCCTCCTTAAATCCATAACACTGTTTATATAAGGCAATACCATGCTGGCTCTGGCTGTTGCCGCCTGGCACTGCTTGCTACCTTTAAGTTTTGTTATCCACCAAAACTCCAAGATCCCTTTCCAACAGGGATTCACTTAACACAGAGCCATTTATAGTAAGTAGCACAAGTCCAAAATGCATCACCTTACATTTATCACATTAAATTTCACTGCCACTTAGCAACCCAATGTGACAATCTATCTAGATCCCCTTCAAACGATTGCACATCCCCTGAAGTTTTTAATGGTCGACAAAGTTTTGGTTTCGTCAGCAAACACAGAACCTTGCTGACAACACCCACTTCCAAATCATTAATAAATAGATTAAATAGAAGCGGCCCAGCACAGAATCCTGTGGCACCCCACTTAGCACTTAAGTCCATAATGATGAAGCCCCATTAAACAACTACTCTCTGCATCCTATTCATTAAAAAATTTCTATCCTGTACCAAATGTGACTCCCCAGACCAACAGACCTTACCTTTACATTTGTCGCCTATGGGGGACTGTATCAAAAGCTTTTGCAAAATCCAAGTAAACTACATCTACTGCTATGCAGAGTCTAAATTTCTACTTACTTCCTCATAAAAACCAAGCAAGTTAGTTTGACAAGATCTATTCCTCCTAAATCCATGCTGGTTACTACTTAAATCCATGCTGGTTACTACTTATAATGTAAGTCCTTGAAATATTACTCTAGAACATGTTTCCCTTATTAAACTTTCCAGGATCTTCCCCACCACTGAAGTTAAACTTACAGGCCTGTAATTACCCGCTGTGAACGACTACCCTTTTGAATATTGGAATAACATAGACTTTTTCCAATCAGAGGCACTCACCGGACATGAGGGAATCAGCAAAAATAAGAAACAATGGCCTAGATTAAAACTGAACTTGTCCTCCTTAATACCCGAGGATGTATTTTATCCGGCCCAGGAAATTTATTAATATTAACCTTCTTTAGTTCTTTCTGTACCATATCCTCGGTTAACCAAAGTGCACTTGAATCTTGTATACCATTATGCTACTATACTCTATGATATCTGTACTTGGATCTCTATAGTATATATAGAGTGAAAAAAATTATTCAAGACATTTGCTTTATCGCCATCCTCCGTAACTAACTATCCCCATTATTAATGGTGCCACATTCTCAGTCCTCATCTTCTTACTATTAATATACTTAAACAAATTTTAGGCTTAGTGATGCTTTGTTCAGCTATCCTAACTTCATTATTAATTTTAGCTATTTGATGCTTCTTACACTCCTTGTTACAGTTTTTATAATCCCTAAAGCCCTTTCCGTTCCCTGCCTTAAAGGTTTTAAATGCCTTTTTCTTCCTTTCCTTTGCCTCTTACATCAAAGAATTCAGCCACATGGGCACAGATTTATTTTTTTACATTTATTTCTCAAGGGTATATATTTAGATGTGAACTTGCTTAAAATCCCCTTGAACACAGTCCACTTCTGTTCAATACATTTACCTGTATAATACATTATGCGTTGACATTCTGAAGAGCTGCTTTTAACCTTGGGAAAATTTTACTTTTCCGAAATTAATGTCTTTGTTACCCAGCGCACTTTTCCTTTCGATAACAAAGTCCAAATGCCACTATTCATGGTCACTATTCCTAAGCCTCCAGTTACTTTATACTATAATGCGCTCCACAATGTTAGATATAACCAGATCCAACAGAGCTCCTTTCTATAGGAACCTCAAACCACTTGTGAGAGAAATTATCCTGCAGCAAATTCAGGAACTCAGCGCCTTTTTCTTGTGATGGCAGTTCCACACACCAATCAATGTCAGGGTAATTAAAGTCCCCCATAATGAGCCACTCCCAAAACTTGTGCATGTTAAATTAAAACACGCATGCACAAACGCAGAACAATGCACCAGTAGAGTTCCAAATGTTTTCAACTATACAACTCCCAGCATTCTATGGCTGCAGAGTGGTTTAGGGGAATGGCTGGGAGTTGTAGTTTCCCATGCCTGCCCTTAGGTCTAGGACCCATAAAATGTTCGTCCGCGAAGAACATTGGAGGAATATTACCCCATCACCATTCTACAGGCAGCTATAATAAGAAATACATTAACCCCTTTGTTTTTGGTATTGTAAGTGAGTCTGTCATCATGTGACCGGTGCTGAAGAAATGAAAGTGTTTAAAGAGAAACTGGTGGTCTCCAGTTTTCCAAACCAGTAATAATGATATACAATCCTTCCATCATACCTTCAATATAAAACCTAAATCACATCTCTAGATAGAATTTGTGAGAAGTTATTGCTGGAAAGGTTCGCAAGTTACTTCCTTGTTGAACTCTTCTGTTTTTCAACTATGTGACAGCTTGTAGTTAGTGACCAGCCTGTCGCATAATAGGCTTCCCCTACTCAACTGTCAAACTTTTCCCCCAGGTACTTCATGATTTCCCCCAGCATTAAATGTGATGAACAGGCGTGCAATGTAAACCCAATAACAATGTCTGAAATTGTAGAAGACTCTCTTTCCCATAGCTAGCTCCACGTGTTGGTTTGTTTATCATAGCATGGGGTCTGGTCTGGTCATTGCCTCAGCAGCCAAAAGCCAGAACATGTGGCTGGAGCACAGCATGTTGGGCTAGTGAGAATTGAGCTATACCCAAACTGGCAATTCAAAGGCCATTCATATTCCTTAATAATTCATGATGTAGAAGTATTTCATATTTCGTAATATCCTCAGTTATCCAGGAATTAATCAGCATTTATAGATACCTGACATAGCCCGAACCAAACTTGGGATATTATCCTTCCTAGGCCTACGATCCCCAAGATATGTCATATTTGGTTCATTCTGTGTGGTAAAATTAGTTACGGACAATCAGCAATTTTGAATGTGACATGTATGGTACCCCGGATTATGGACTAGAGGGAAATTTAGTATTGGAGGTTGTATAAAGACATACGTCCATCTAGTCCAACCTTTAAACTCTACCCATAATGTCTGTCTAACAGCTACATAGTAACATAGTATTGGAGGATGTATAGAGACATAGGATCATTTAGTCCAACCTTTATACCCTACCTATAATGCTGTATAACAGTTACATAGTTACATAGTATTGGAGGTTGTATAAAGACATACGTCCAGCTAGTCCAACCTTTATACCCTACCCATAATGGCTGTATAACAGTTACATTAAGATATTAAATATCCAGCCCTGCTGTACTCTATAGACGTATTACTAGTCTCCTTAAATATCTGCTAAATGATCTAAAGGTCCGTACACACGTCCGTATTTCAACCCCCGAGTACAAGGCGCATACGCGAAAAAGGCCATTTCGGATTGACGAAGGCCACCCGTGGCAGGTGCATATACTGTGTGATTATCGGCCCAACAGTCGTTCTGTCACGCACCTCGGAATCGTTTGTCGTACGAGGTATCGGACGTGTGTACGGGCTTTAGTATATGTTTGATTTAATGAATAAATTGTATTACTTGCCATCTATAATAAAACATCTTCCATGTTCTTGAATGAGAAAACAATACAGTTAGAAACGTACCTGCAGTATCTCCTTTGAGAACATACCGAATCCAACTCTCCAGGAAATAGTATCCATAGAGCGAATAGTGGATTTAAGGATATTATCTAGACAGCCTCCACTGCAAAACTCCATGATGATCTACAAGGAAATAGAAATGATTTAGTTAGGTGGTAAGAGATTTCAGGTGTAAATTCTACGGATTTCATTTCTATAAAGATTAGTATTCTTATTAAGTGAAACTCAAAGCTCCAGCACCAACTATAAATGTGCTGAGTGTAGCAGAGTGTTTTACTGTAAGGTCCCATTCTATATTACTTTCTATCCGTGTATTAAGGAGAGATCCCACATCGGCTGAACATTACTATATTAACCAAGATCATTGAGATGTTTCTTACCCATAGCCTTTTCTTCTGTCTCTCTGGGTCATAGTGTGTAAAGCCTCCCGACATGGGATGATATTTTTGTGCTTCAATTTTTTGAGCAAAAAGGCTTCTTCTAAGTCGATTTCCTGGTTTAAAAACAAATAAATGATAAAGTTCGGAAATGTTACACAGTATCAGAAAGAAACACGGATTTCTTCATTTTATACAGATTGCTATTTTAAGTCTTTTGTTTAAAAAAAAACATTACAATGAAAACCATTGTATATTTTACAATAACATTAATTTCATTCTGGGAGTCCCATGTTCAGATACAGGAGCATCTCTACAATAATCCAGTTATATAAACATCTATCAGATACTTACCGTGTCTACATCCGCAACTTTCACGGCTATGTCAGAATAGCGGTCTTTATATGGGTCTGGAATAAAATAGATTGTGAATTTAATATTTAATAATAATGGTGCTATAAATGATTTAAATATGTTAAAACTTACTTTGTAGACCTTTCCGAATCCTCCATAGCCATAAGTTGCATTAATTCAAATTTGTTTTTGGGATCCTAAAATAATAATGAGTAATAATAGTATAAAATAATATGAATATAAACAACATAGGAAAAACCTCACCAACAACCAGGAAGAGAAATATTATCCAATAACAAGACAAGTTAATTTACTATCGCTATCGTACATTTAAGACCAACGTTCGGTAATTAACGAACGTTCAGTCATAGAATACCATGCAGTAGTAAACTAAGTAATAGTATTCTATAGGGATCGTAAATCTACAATTCTCGTTATCGTAATCTAGATTGTTTTTACCCATGATTAAAGGGCGCATACCGGTGCCTTTATAAATACGGGCCTAAAGTCTGGGATAGTTAGTCTTATCCCGTGTGACTTTAAATCACACTAACTAATCACACTAACTAATGCCTCTGAACATTTTAACCAAATAACCTGCAGATCCAAGTAATGTAAATTTAAGCTTACTGATGACTTTTCTTTAATTAAATTTTCGATGACGGACTTTTCCGACTCTTTGATTTCCTGAAGAAAAAAAAAGTTTATTTAAATATAAACTTTCTATTTATTAAGGTTTTGTACTTTTAATTATAAATAATATCTGTATATATTATATTTCTTATTATTATTTATGTTTCTGTTTCAAATCTGAATAAAAGTTGCTAATAGTTATAAATCTTCCTTCCTTTCTACTTACTTGCTTTTCTGGAATTCCGCTGCTTGTATGCCTGAAGAAGAAGAAATTTAAAAATGTTTTTATAGAGAAATTTTCATTTGAAAAACATGTAATTATGGGACAGAATAAATAATAAAGTGTGTATTGTAAAGGTCTAATTCAAAATGAACATGAGCTTTCTAAATCTACAATTTCGTTATCGTAGATCTAGATGTTTTTACCCTGATTAAAGGCGCGTACCGTGCCTTTATAATACGGGCCTAAAGTCTGGGATAGTCAATTCTATCCCATGTGACTTTAAATCACACTAACTATCACACTAACTAATGCCTCTGAACTTTTTAACCAAATAACCTGCAGATCCAAGTAATGTAATTTAAACTTACGTATGACTTTTCTTTAATTAAATTTTCGATGACGGACTTTTCCACTCTTTGATTTCCTGAAGAAAAAAAAAGTTATATTTTCTATATAAACTTTCTATTTATTAAGGTTTTGTACTTTTAATTATAAATAATATCTGTAATATATATATTTTCTTCTTATTATTTTTGTTTTCGTTTCAAATCTGAATAAAAGTTGCTAATATTTATAAATCTTCCTTCTTTCTACTTACTTCCTTTTCTGGAATGTCCGCTGCTTGTAATGCCTGAAGAAGAAGAGAATTTGAAAAATAGTTTTTATAGAGAAATTTTCATTTAGAAAACATGTATTATGGGACAGAATAAATAATAAAGTGTGTATTGTAAAGGTCTAATTCCAATGAACATGAGCTTTCTCATCCGACGTTAACCTAGATTCATACGCTTGTTGGTGGTTTATTTAATATATATCGGACCTAGGATATGTTTTTTCTTTATTCCTACTTACTTTGTCGTCTTTTCCAATGTCTGGTACTTGAATTTCCTTAAGGAGGGAAAGATTTATTATCAGTATAAGTAAAATATTATTGAGAAAAACATTGTTTTCACTTTTATAATATATTATATTGTACTAATGATGGTCAGATCTTGGTATTGTTAGGAATAACCCAATATCATTTCAGACTCTAGTTTTTTCAATGTGTCTTGCTAGTATAACAAACCCACACATCTACACTCTTTCAAGTAATTACAATCAAATTGCTATTATTGGTGTAACCTCCCATTCTACCTACTTTATTATCTTCTGGAATGTCCGATGTTTGTATTGCCTTAAGAGGAAGAGAATTATCAGTTTGTCAGAACAATTATATTATAAATTAGCAGTATTTATAGTACATTGAGATTTGAGAACGCAATATTGGGATCTAAAGGGGTATCAGATTATACACAGGATATAGAACATACGTGGCTACCATATAATCATGTAGCAGATCTATATTTTGAGAAGTATAAAGGCTAATTCACGGTTATTACTAAGCCAATATTATATAAGTGATCAATAATTATCTGATACTGTATTAAATGGAAATTAAATTGCTATTACTGAATAGACCTTTCTACTTACTTTGTTATTTATTCTAACATCTGATTTCTGTATTTCCTTAAGGAGAAAAAGGGATATTTTTGTTTATTATTAGAAACATGCATATACACATGTCAGTCCTGAGTAGTTTGGTATAATATAGTCATAGTGTTAATTAGAGACATTGACTAGAAAGCACATAAATGTCCTGATCTCCGTGTGTCCTTACTTTGTGATCGATTCCGGTATCTGTATTTGGTTCCCTTAGGGAAAAAATAGGAAATAAAACGGTTAATATAAATATTTCTATTCTGAAAAACCATAGAATTTCAGTTACCATCCCAAATTACACCGAATTGTTCTACTTTTTTATCTACAAATCGAATTATCGGTGTTTGGTTTCCTTAAGGGAGAAAAAGGGTTGTTTTTGAATTTATTAGAAAGTTTCATTTATAGAAGGTGAAAATAATATAATATAACTAGTCTATTATTATATAATACATCCATCAGTGTATTATTTTATCCTTAAAATTAACATATAAAATTTAGTTTATTATCGGATACTAGTGTCATGGCCATGTATTAAGTATAGAAAATAAACTATCCTTATCCAAAAATAGGATCTTTTATAACAGACTAAAGGTCCGACACATGTGCGTTTGTGTCCAAACTGCCGTAGAGTCTATGGGGGCTCTGTCGGGTGTCTACGATCTGACCCAGCAGAGCATCAACGAGACCCAACCAATCTCCTATATACTGATCGATACTAAGCCAATCACATTGTCGGATTCTGCTGGTTAATGACTTTCCGATTCTGTCTCTTCAGTATTATAAAAAGTCTTTGAAGCTTTACAATATATTTTATTAACTAAATTCTGCTAATACCCAGGTAGTTAGAATGAATGAGCAGGATAATGGAATGTTCTAGATTGAGATATCATTTTCTAGTATATTAATATGGGTTCTGAGCATATTAAAAGTAACATTTAAAATAGCCACTATTCCTAATATTTTATCTTATTTCTACTTACTTTGTCTTCTAATGGATGTTCCAAGGTCTGAGTTTCCTTAGAGAAAGAGATCATTGGTATTTAATAAAAAGGTTTATTTATTGTGTTACCATCCCAAATTACATGATTGTTCTACTTACTTTATCTACAAATCGAATTTCGGTGTTTGGATTTCCTTAAGGAGAAAAAGGGTTGTTAGAATTTTTAGAAAGTTTCATTTATAGAAGGTGAATAATAGAATATAAACTCAGTAATAGGTTTTACATTATAATAATAAATCCATCATGTATTATTTATCCTTAAAATTAACATTATAAATTTGTTTATTATCGGATACTAGTGTCATGGCCATGTATTAAGTATAGAAAATAAAACTACCTTACCAACAAAAATAGGATCTTTTATAACAGACTAAAGGTCCGTACACATGTGCGTTTGTGTCCAAACTGCCGTGGAGTCTATGTGGGCTCTGTGGGTGTCGACGATCTACCCACAGAGCATCAACGAGACCCAACCAATCTCCTATATACTGATCGATACTAAGCCAAATCACATGTCGGATTCTGCTGGTTAATGACTTTCCTTTCTGTCTCTTCAGTAATTATAAAAAGTCTTTGAAGCTTTACAATATATTTTAATTAACTAAATTCTGCTAATACCCAGGTAGTTAGAATGAATGAGCAGGATAATGGAATGTTCTAGATTGAGATATCATTTGAGCAATATTAAAAGTAACATTTAAAATAAGCCACTTCCTAATATTTTACTTATTTCTACTTACTTTGTCTTCTAATGGATGTTCCAAGGTCTGAGTTTCCTAAGAGAAAAGAGATCATTGGTATTTAATAAAAAGGTTTATTTATTGTGTTATTCTGGCATATAATATAGAAGCTTCTTATTGGTTACCCCTATCTAACAGGATTACTCATAGATATAATATGGGAGATATTGTTTATATGTCATATAAATGTGGACTTTAGCTCAATTAAGTTCCTTACATTTTAGGGATCCCAGCTTTTATATTACTTTTACTTTGTGTTCTATTATTACGTCTGTTTGAATTACTTGATCGACTCCTTGTCTAATTGGTGTTTGGATTTCCTTAAAGAGATAAAAGTTATCAGTATTTAATTAGAATTTCCATTTAATTATAGGACACACAAATTTAGTAATGGGTCCTTAGTGGATCCAAATGATCTTTATTATAAATAAAAAAAAATTCAAAATGTGCAATCCTCAGGGTAATAAAACAGTCTCTTATGTAACAGTACAAAGAGACCAGTAAAAAGTGGTTGCGACATGCTTTGCTCCTGAGTGAGCTCGTAATCAGCTTACAACAGGAGCAGAGGTGGCTGGAGTTCCAGCGAGGAATCGGCTGTTTGCACCAGGGAAAGGGAAAATTTAAACACAAGTGGGTTTTGGGGAGTAATAATGCTTTTTTCTGGCCCTTAAAGTAAAATAAAATAAACTCCTATTACGATTTATCGATCTTATTATTACTTACCTTGTCTTTGTTTGTATTTAATGTTGTTGTTCCCTTTAAAAGAAAAACAGTGAATAAATATAATTCATAATGTCTTATGTATCCAATAGAAAAGCTCCAGCTAAAATCTAGAATTAGGGGACATATAATTATGGGATATTTATTCTGGTGTGTTAAGTTTTAAGTAAAATATAAAATGTTGATATGACTTCTTATCATTACTTACCTTGTCTGCGCATTTCCATGATTGTTGTGGTTTCCTTATTAAAAAAGGTTTTTATATATTTATTACATTATATTATAATAAAACATTATAATCTACAGAATACATTATATGGTAAATTGTATTTACATATATTACTGATATTGCCATGGTATTACCTTATCTTCCATTTCCATAATTGTTGTGGTTTCCTTAATATAAAAAATTTTTATATATTTATTACATTATATTATAATATAACAGTATATCTACAAAATACATTATTTGTAATGTATATTACATATATTACTGATATTGCACTGTGGTATTACCTTATCTTCCATTTCCATAATTGTTGTGGTTTCCTTGAATTAAAAAAGGTTTTATATATTTATTATATTAATTATTAGTATCGGACGTGTGTACGAGGCTTTAGTATATGTTTGATTTACTAAATAAATTGTATTACTTGCCATCTATAATAAAACATCTTCCATGTTCTTGAATGAGAAACAATACAGTTAGAAACGTACCTGCAGTATCTCCGTTGAGACATACCGAATCCAACTCTCCAGGAAATAGTATCCATAGAGCGAATAGTGGATTTTAAGGATATTATCTAGACAGCCTCCACTGCAAAACTCCATGATGATCTACAAGGAAATAGAAATGATTTAGTTAGGTGGTAAAGAGATTTCAGTGTGTAAATTCTACGGATTATCATTTCTATAAAGATTAGTATTCTTATTAAGTGAAACTCAAAGCTCCAGCACCAACTATAAATGTGCTGAGTGTAGCAGGATGTGTTTACTGTAAGGTCCCATTCTATATTACTTTCTATCCGTGTATTAAGGAGAGATCCCACATCGGCTGAACTATTACTATATTAACCAAGATCATTGAGATGTTTCTTACCCATAGCCTTTTCTTCTGTCTCTCTGGGTCGTAGTGTGTAAAAGCCTCCCGACATGGGATGATATTTTTGTGCTTCAATTTTTTGAGCAAAAAGGCTTCTTCTAAGTCGATTTCCTGGTTTAAAAACAAATAAATGATAAAGTTAGCGGAAATGTTACACAGTATCAGAAAGAAACACGGATTTCTATCATTTTATAGCAGATTGCTATTTTAAGTCTTTTGTTTAAAAAAAAAATATTAACATGAAAACCATTGTATATTTTTACAATAACATTAATTTTCATTCTGGGAGTCCCATGTTCAGATACAGGAGCATCTCTACAATATCCAGTATATAAACATCTATCAGATACTTACCGTGTCTACATCCGCAACTTTCACGGCTATGTCAGAATAGCGGTCTTTATATTGGGTCTGGAATAAAAATAGATTGTGAATTTAATATTTAATAATAAATGGTGCTATAAATGATTTAAATAGACGTTATAAACTTACTTTGTAGACCTTTCCGAATCCTCCATAGCCGATAAGTTGCATTAATTCAAATTTGTTTTTGGGATCCTAAAATAATAATGAGTAAATAATAGTATAAAATAATATGAATATAAACAACAATAGGAAAAACCTCACCAACAACCAGGAAGAGAAATATTATCCAATAACAAGACAAGTTAATTTACTATCGCTATCGTACATTTAAGACCAAACGTTCGGTAATTAGCGAACGTTCAGTCATAGAATACCATGCAGTAGTAAACTAACGTAATAGTATTCTATAGGGATCGTAAATCTACAATTTCGTTATCGTAGATCTAGATTGTTTTTACCCATG
>CM033470.1:322677884-322758809 GCA_019447015.1 Hymenochirus boettgeri | reverse complement strand
ATAAAGGCGCGATACCGTGCCTTTATAAATACGGGCCTAAAGTCTGGGATAGTAGTCTTATCCCGTGTGACTTAAATCACACTAACTAATCACACTAACAATGCCTCTGAACATTTTAACCAATAACCTGCAGATCCAAGTAATGTAAATTTAAACTTACTGTGACTTTTCTTTAATTAAATTTTCGATGACGGACTTTTCCGACTCTTTGATTCCTGAAGAAAAAAAAAGTATTTAAATAAAACTTTCTATTTTAAGGTTTTGTACTTTATTATAAATAATACTGTATATATTATTTCTTATTATTATTTATGTTTTGTTTCAAATCTGAATAAAAGTTGCTAAAGTTATAAATCTTCCTTCCTTTCTACTTACTTGCTTTTCTGGAATGTTCGCTGCTTGTATTGCCTGAAGAAGAGAGAATTTAAAATAAGTTTTTATAGAGAATTTTATTTAGAAAAACATGTAATATGGGACAGAATAAATAATAAAGTGTGTATTGTAAAGGTCTAATTCAAAATGAACATGGCTTCTAAATCACAATTTCGTTATCGTAGATCTAGTGTTTTTACCCATGATTAAAGGCGCATACCGTGCCTTATAAATACGGGCCTAAAGTCTGGGATAGTCAATCTTATCCCGTGGACTTTAAATCACACTAACTAACACACTAACTAATGCCTCTGAACATTTTAACCAAATAACCTGCAGATCCAAGTAATGTAAATTAAACTTACTGATGACTTTTCTTTAATTAAATTTCGATGACGGACTTTTCCGACTCTTTGATTTCCTGAAGAAAAAAAAAGTTTATATTTCTATATAAACTTTCTATTTATTAAGGTTTTGTACTTTAATTATAAATAATATCGTATATATTATATTTCTTATTATTATTTGTTTCAAATCTGTATAAAAGTTGCTAATAGTTATAAATCTTCCTTCCTTTCTACTTACTTCCTTTTCTGGAATGTCCGCTGCTTGTAATGCCTGAAGAAGAAGAGAATTTGAAAAATAAGTTTTTATAGAGAAATTTTCATTTAGAAAAACATGTATTATGGGACAGAATAAATAATAAAGGGTGGATTAAAGGTCTAATTCCAAATGAACATGAGCTTCTATCCGACGTTAACCTAGATTCATACGCTTGTTGGTGGTTTATTAATATATATCGGACCTAGGATATGTTTTTCTTTTATTCCACTTACTGTCGTCTTTTCCAATGTTGGTACTTGAATTTCCTTAAGGAGGGAAAGATTTATTATCAGTAAAGTAAAAATATTATTGAGAAAACATTGTATTTCAGCTTATTAATATATTTTATATGTACTAATGATGGTCAGATCTTGGTATTGTTAGGAATAACCCAATATCATTTCAGACTCTAGGTTTTGCAATGTTGCTTGCTAGTATACAAACCCACACATCTACACATCTTTCAAAGTAAATTATCAATCAAATTGCTATTATTGGTGTAAACCTCCCATTCTACCTACTTTATTATTTTCTGGAATGTCCGATGTTTGTATTGCCTTAAGAGGAAGAGAATTTATCAGTTTGTCAGAACAATATAATATTATAAATTAGCAGTATTTATAGTACATTGAGATTTGAGAACGCAATATTGGGATCTAAAGGGGTATCAGATTATACACAGGATATAGAACATACGTGGCTACCATATAATCATGTAGCAGATCTATATTTTGAGAAGTATAAAGGCTAATTCCGGTTATTACTAAGCAATATTATATAAAGGATCAAATAATTATTGATACTGTATAAATGGAAATTAAATTGCTATTACTGAATAGACCTTTCTACTTACTTTGTGTTTATTCTAACATCTGATGCTGTATTTCCTTAAGGAGAAAAAGGATATTGTTTGTTTATTATTAGAAACATGCATATACACATGTCAGTCCTGAGTAGTTGGTATAATATAGTCATAGTGTAATTAGAGACATTGACTAGAAAGCACATAAATGTCCTGATCTCCTGTGTCGCTTACTTTGTGATCGATTCCGGTATCTGTAGTTTGGGTTCCCTTAGGGAAAAAATAGGAAATAAAAGGTTAATATAAAATTTCTATTCTAAAAACCATAGAATTTCTAGTTACCATCCCAAATTACACCGAATTGTTCTACTTACTTTATCTACAAATCGATTACGGTGTTTGGATTTCCTTAAGGGAGAAAAAGGGTTGTTAGAATTTATTAGAAAGTTTCATTTATAGAAGGTGAAATATAGAATATAAACTCAGTAATAGGTATTACATTATAATAATACATCCATCATGTATTATTATCCTAAAATTAACATGATAAAATTTAGTTTATTATCGGATACTAGTGTCATGGCCATGTATTAGTATAGAAATAAACTATCCTTATCCAAAAATAGGATCTTTTATAACAGACTAAAGGTCCGTACACATGTGCGTTTGTGTCCAAACTGCGTAGAGTCTATGGGGGCTCTGTCGGGTGTCTACGATCTGACCCAGCAGAGCATCAACGAGACCCAACCAATCTCCTATATACTGATCGATACTAAGCCAAATCACATTGTCGGATTCTGCTGGTTAATGACTTTCCGATTCTGTCTCTTCAGTAATTATAAAAAGTCTTTGAAGCTTTACAATATATTTTAATTAACTAAATTCTGCTAATACCCAGGTAGTTAGAATGAATGAGCAGGATAATGGAATGTTCTAGATTGAGATATCATTTTCTAGTATATTAATATTGGTTCTGAGCAAATTAAAAGTAACATTAAAATAAGCCACTATTCCTAATATTTTATCTTATTCTACTTACTTGTTCTCTAATGGATGTTCCAAGGTCTGAGTTTCCTTAGAGAAAAGAGATCATTGGTATTTAATAAAAAGGTTTATTTATGTGTTTACCATCCCAAATTACATCGAATTGTTCTACTTACTTTATCTACAATACGAATTATCGTGTTTGGATTTCCTTAAGGGAGAAAAAGGGTTGTTAGAATTTATTAGAAAGTTTCATTTATAGAAGGTGAATAATAGAATATAAACTCAGTAATAGGTTATACATTTAATAATAAATCCATCATGTATTATATCCTTAAAATTAACATATAAAATTTAGTTTATTATCGGATACTAGTGTCATGGCCATGTATTAAGTATAGAAAATAAAAACTATCCTTATCCAAAAATAGGATCTTTTATAACAGACTAAAGGTCCGTACACATGTGCGTTTGTGGCCAAACTGCCGTGGAGTCTATGTGGGCTTGTCGGGTGTCGACGATCTGACCCAGCAGAGCATCAACGAGACCAACCAATCTCCTATATACTGATCGATATAAGCCAAATCACATTGTGGATTCTGCTGGTTAATGACTTTCCGTTCTGTCTCTTCAGTAATTATAAAAGTCTTTGAAGCTTACAATATATTAATTAACTAAATTCTGCTAATACCCAGGTGTTAGAATGAATGAGCAGGATAATGGAAGTTCTAGTTGAGATATCATTGGGCAATATTAAAAGTAACATTTAAAATAAGCCACTATTCCTAATATTTTATCTTATTCTACTTACTTTGTCTTCTAATGGATGTTCCAAGGTCTGAGTTTCCTTAGAGAAAAGAGATCATTGGTATTTAATAAAAAGGTTTATTTATTGTGTTATTCTGGCATATAATATAGAAGCTTCTTATTGGTTACCCCTATCTAAACAGGATTACTCATGGATATAATATGGGAGATTATTGTTTATATGTCATATAAATGTGGACTTTAGCTCGAAATAAGTTCCTTACATTTTAGGATCCCACTTTATAATTACTACTTTGTTTTGTTCTATTATTACGTCTGTTTGAATTACTTGATCGACTCCTTGTCTAATTGGTGTTTGATTTCCTTAAAGGATAAAAGGTTATCAGTATTTAATTAGAATTTCCATTTAATTATAGGACCAAACAAATTTAGTAATGGTCTGGGTCCTTAGTGGATCCAAATGATCTTTATTATTAAAATAAAAAATTCAAATGTGCAATCTCCAGGGTAATAAAACAGTCTCTTTATGTAACAGTACAAGAGACCAGTAAAAAGTGGTTGCGGCATGCTTTGCTCCTGAGTGAGCTCGTAATCAGCTTACAACAGGAGCAGAGGTGGCTGGAGTTCCAGTGAGGAATCGGCTGTTTGCAACCAGGGAAAGGGAAAATTTAAACACAAGTGGGGTTTTGGGGAGTAATATGCTTTTTTCTGGCCTTAAGTAAAAAAATAAACTCCTATTAGCATATTATCGATCTTATTATTACTTACCTGTCTTTTGTTGTATATTTAATGTTGTTGTTCCCTTTAAAAGAAAAACAGTGAATAAATATAATTCATAATGTCTTATGATCCAATAGAAAAGCTCCAGCTAAAATCTAGAATTATGGGACATATAATTATGGGATATTTATTTCTGGTGTGTTAAGTTTTAAGTAAAATATAAAATGTTGATATGACTTCTTATCATTACTTACCTTGTCTGCCATTTCCATGATTGTTGTGGTTTCCTTAATTAAAAAAGGTTTTTATTATATTTATTACATTATATTATAATAATACAGTATAATCTACAGAATACTTTATGGTAAAGTATATTAATAATTACTGATATTGTACATGGTATTACCTTATCTGCGATTTCCATATTGTTGTGGTTTCTTGAATAAAAAGGTTTTATATATTTATTACATTATATTAAATAATAACAGATAATCTAAAGAATACATTATATGGTAAATGTATATTACATATATTACTGATATTGTACATGGTATTACCTTATCTTCCATTTCCATAATTGTTGTGGTTCTATATAAAAAAGGTTTTATATATTATTACATTATATTAATAATAACAGTATAATCTACAGATACATATATTGGTAAATGTATATTACATATATTAATGATATTGACATGGTATTACCAGCTTCCATTTTCTAAATCTACAATTTCGTTATCGTAGATCTAGATTGTTTTTACCCATGATTAAAGGCGCGATACCGTGCCTTTATAAATACGGGCCTAAAGTCTGGGATAGTCAGTCTTATCCCGTGTGACTTTAAATCACACTAACTAATCACACTAACTAATGCCTCTGAACATTTTAACCAAATAACCTGCAGATCCAAGTAATGTAAATTTAAACTTACTGATGACTTTTCTTTAATTAAATTTTCGATGACGGACTTTTCCGACTCTTTGATTTCCTGAAGAAAAAAAAAGTTTATATTTCTATATAAACTTTCTATTTATTAAGGTTTTGTACTTTTAATTATAAATAATATCTGTATATATTATATTTCTTTATCATTTCTATTCGGGTCCTGAAATCATTTTGTTGCTTCCTATCTTCATCCCAATGTCTATCTATATGCTGTCTACCTACATCCCAATGTCTATCTACACCCTGTCTACCTTCACCCTGTCTATCTATATTCTGCTTACCTACATCCCAATGTCTATCTACACCCTGTCTACCTTCACCCTGTCTATCTATATTCTGCCTACCTACATCCCAATGTCTATCTACACCCTGTCTACCTTCACCCTGTCTATCTATATTCTGCCTACCTACATCCCAATGTCTATCTACACCCTGTCTACCTTCACCCTGTCTATCTATATTCTGCCTACCTACATCCCAATGTCTATCTACACCCTGTCTAGCTACACCCTGTCTATCTATATTCTGCCTACCTACATCCCAATGTCTAGCTTTATTCTGCTTACCTATATCCCAATGTCTATCTACACCCTGTCTACCTTACTGGAAGATTGTAGAAAGACATACCCCACTAGTCCAACCTTTTACAGTTACATAGTAATATAGTATTGGAGGTTGGAAAATTCATCGTCCATCTATTCCTCACCTTTATACCCTACCCATAATGGCGTATACAGTTACATACTAACATATAATTGGAGGTTAATAAAACATACGTCCCTCTAATCCACCTTATATCCTCCATAATGTCTGTCTAACAGTGTATCTGTAACATAGATTGTGTTGTATAAAGCACATACGTCCATCTAGTACAACTTTATACCCACCTAACCCAAATGTCTGTCTACAGTTACATAGTAACATAGTATTGGAAGGTTGTTTAAAAGACATTCATCCAATATCAAATAGTATTGGAGGTGTATAAAGATTCCTACCATAATCCTAGTCCAGTCTTTAATATACCCTACCCATACATGTCCCTAACATTACATAGTAAATAGATTGGAGTTTATATAAAGACATATACGTCCACTATTCCAACCTTTATACCCTAGCCCATCATTTCTGTCTGAACTTCTGGTACCTGTAACACAGTACTTGTGTTTGTAATAACGACATCCATCATCTAGTCAACCCTTTATACCCTACCCATGAATGCTTTATAACAGTTACATCGTAACCTATATAGGAGGTGTATAAAGACCTACTCCATTCTAGTCCACCCTCTGTTATACCTACCCATAATGTCTGCTAACAGTTACATAGTACATAGTATTGGAGGTTGTATAAAGTCATACTCCATTATTCCACCCTTTATACACCCTACCCATAATGTCTGGTATAACAGTTACATCGTAACAAATATTGGAGGTTGTATAAAAATACCTCGTCCATCTAGTCCAACCTTTAATTCACCCTAAACCCATATGTCTGTTCTAACCTTACATAGTAATATAGTAATTGGCGTTTGTATAAGTCATACGTCCATCTAGTCCAACCCTTTCTACCCTACCCATACTGTCTGTATGGACAGGTAATATTAACCATATATTGGAGTGTATAAAGACATACCTTCCATCTAGTCGCAACCTTTATACCCTCCCATCATGTCTGTCCTAACAATTACATAGTAATATGTATTGAGGTTGTATAAAGACATACGGCCCATCTATTCAACCTTTATACCCCTACCCATCATGTCTTTTTAACAGTTACATATAACATAGTATTTAGGTTGTATCGAGGCATACACCAGCTAATCCAACCTTAAAACCCTACCCATAATGGCTTTATAACAGTTACATAGTAACATAGTAGTTGGAGTTGTCATATAAAGACATACCCTATCTAGTCCAACCTTTTATACTTACCCATAATGTCCTGTCTAACAGTTACATAGTAACACTAGTATGGAGGTTGTATAGAGGCATATGACCATCTAGTCTCAATCCTTTAATACTCTACCCATATTGTCTGTCCCAACCGTTACATAGTATTGAGGTTGTAATAAGACTACGTCCATCTAGATCCAACCGGTTTATTTTTACCCTACCATAAGGTCTGTATAACATTTTACATAGTCACATAGTTTGGAGGTTGTAGTAAGACATACTTCCATCTAGTCCAACCTTTATACCGCTACACCTAATGTCTGTATAACATTACATAGTAAACATAGTCTGGTGGTTTATAAAGACATATATCCATCTAGTCCCCCTTTATACCCTACCCATACTGTTCTGTATACCAGTTACATAGTAACATAGTATTGGATGTTATAATAAGACAATACTTCCATCTAGTCCAACCTTATACCCTACCCGAATGTCCTGTATAACCGTTTACATAGTAACATAATATGGAGGGTTTAGAATAAAGACATATATACGTCCATCTAGTCCAACCTTTATACCCTACCATAAAATGTCCTGTCTAACAGTTACATGTACATAGTATTGGCGGTTGTATAGAGGCATACGACCATCTAATCCCCCTTTATACCCTACCCATAATGGCTGTCAACAGTTTCCATAGTATTGGAGGTTTGTATAAGACATACTTCCATCTAGTCCAACCGTTATACACCCTCCCCATAGATGTCTGTATACAGGTTACTATCCATAATATGAGATTATATAAAGACATATCGTCCATCTAGTCCAACCGTTTATACCCTACCCATAATGTCCTAACAGTTACTGTACAGAGTAACACAGTATTGTTGGTTGTATAAGACATACATCCATCTAGTTACAACCTTTATACCCGACCCATAATGTCTTTTATACCAGTTACATCGTAACATAGTATTGGAGGTTTGTTATAAGACCCTACGTCCATCTAGTCAACCTTTATAACCCCTACCCATATTCCTGTCTAACATTACATATTAACATAGTAAATTGAAGGTTTGTATACAGTCTACGTCATATCTATCCAACCCTTTAATACCCTACCCATAATGTCTGTATAACATTTACTAGTAACATAAATATTGGAGGTTATTTTAAAGACATATACTCATCTAGTCCACCTTTATACCCTACCCATAATGTCTGTCTAACAGTTTACATACTAACGTAAGTATAGGGAGGTGGTTATAAAGTCATACGACCATCCCCCGTCCACCCCTTTATACCCTACGCCATAATGTCCTGTATAACATTTACATAGTAACATAATATTTGTAGGTTGTATAAGCCTCGTCCATCTAGGCCAACCTTTATATACCCGTCCCAAGGTAATGTCCTGTCTAACAGTTACATACATAGTACCATAGTATTGGAGGTTTTATAAAGACATAGCCAGCTCTTCCAACCTTTATCCCTACCCATAAGGTTACAGTTACTGTACATAGTAACACAGTATGGTGGTTGTCGAAAGACATACTCCTCTAGTACCACCTTTATACCCTAACCCATAATGTCTTTAGAACAGTTACATAGTAACATAGTATTGAGGTTGTATAAAGAAAGACCTACGTCCATCTAGTCGCACCTTTATACACTACCACATAATGTCTTCTAACAGTTACATAGTAACATAGTAGGAGGTTGTATAAAGTCATATACGTCCATCTAGTCCCACCCTTATACCCTACCAAATGGCTTGTATAACAGTTACTACTTACCTAGTATTGAGGTTTATATTAAAGAACATACTTCCATCTAGTCCAACCTTTATACCCTACCCATAATGTCTGTCTAACAGTACCATAGTAACATAGTAGGGATTTTCTATAAAGACATACACCTATCTAGTCCCACCTTTATACCTTAACCCATAATGGTCTGTTTACAGTTACATATTACATAGTATCGGATTTTTAAAGAGGCATATACCTCTAGTCCAACCTGTATACTCTAACCCATAATGTCTGTCCCACAGTTACTAGTAGGGGAGGTTGTTTTAAGACATACGTCCATCTAGTCCAACCGTAACCCTACCCATAAGTTTCTGTATAACATTTTTAATAGTACATATTTTTGAGGTTGTATAAGGCATACGACCACTCGTAGTCCAATCTTTATACCCTACCCATATGTCTGTATCACAGTTTACATATATCACCGTATTTTTTTTATACCTTACCAATAATGTCAGTGATAACAGTTTCATAGTAACATATTATTGGAGGTTTGTATAAAGACATACGACCATCTAGTCAATCTGTTACCCTAAAACCTATAATTTCTTATAACAGTTACATAGTAACTAAGTATTGGAGGTTTTCTAAAGACATCCATGCAATCCTAGTCCCAAACCTTTATACCCTACCCCTAGTCTGTTTAACATTACATAGTACATGTATTGGAGGTTATATAAAGACCTATACGTCCCATCTAATCCAACCTTTACTACCCTACCCATATGTCTGTATAACAGTTACATAGTAACCTAGTATTGGTGTGTAATAAAGACCTACGGTCATCTGTCCAACTTATACCCTACCCGTATAAGGCCCCCGTCTAACATTTGTACATAGTAATATAGTATGGTTAGGTTGTATAAAAGACAATACGACATCTAGTCCAACCTTATAACCCTACACATAATGTCCTAACATTGACTGTAATAGTAACACAGTATTGGTGGTTGTATAAAGACAATACATCCATCTAGTCCAACCTTTTATACCCTACCCATAATGTCTTTATAACATTACATGTACCTATATTGGAGGTTGTAATAAAAGACCTAACGTCCATCTAGTCCAACCTTTATACCCTCCCATAATGTCTGTCTAACAGTTCCAACAGTAACATATCGTGGAGGTTGTATAAGACATACTTCCATCAGTCCAAACCTTTATACCTACCCAATAATGTCGTATAACATTTTACATACTAACATAGTAATTGGAGGTTGTATAAAGACCCTACTCCATCTTGTCCAACCTTACTTACCCCTAATATTGTCCCTGTTAACAGTTACATAGTAACATAGCATTGTGGAGGTTGTATAATGACATACGTCCATCTAGTCTCCTTTATACCCTACCCAGAAATTTCCTGTCTAAACAGTTACATAGTACATAGTATTGGAGGTTGTATAAAGACCTACGTCCATCTTGTCCAACCTTTATCCCTTACCCATATTTTGTCTAACAGTTTACATAGTTCACATAGCATTTGGAGTTGTATAAAACATACGTCCATCTAGTCCATGCCGTTATACCCTACCCATAATGTTTGTCTACAACAGTTACATAGTACACATAGTAATTGGTGGTTGTATCAAGCCTACTCCATCTGTACAACCTTTAATAACCCTACCCTAATGTCTGTCGACAGTTACATAGTAAACATAGTAAATTGAGGGAGGTTGTATACAACCGGAAAATCCAAGCAACATAGTATTGGAAGGTTGTATAAAGATATACGACCATCGAGTCCAGGCTTTATCCCTACCCATAATGTCTAATAACGGTTACATAGTAACATAGTATTGAGGTTATATAAAGACATATACGTCCATCTTGGTCCAACCTTTATACCCACCTACCCATAATGTCTGTCTAACAGTTACTGGGGGGGGGGGGGGGGTGGGGGGTAACATCGTAACACATATTGGTGTTGTATAAAGACCTACTCCATCTAGTCCACCTTTATACCCTATACCCATATGGCTTTAATACCAGTTACACCGTAACATAGTATTGAGTTGTATAAAGACCTACGTCCATCTAGTCCAACCTTTAATACCCTACCCATAATGTCTGTCTACAGTTACTAGTAAACATAGTATTTGAGGTTGTATAAAGTCATACGTCCATCTAGTCCAACCCTTTAATACCTACCCATAATGTCTTTATACAGTACATAGTAACATAATATTAGAGGTTGTTAAATACAACGTTCCATCTAGTCCAACCGTTCTACCCTACCCATAATGTCTTTCTAACACTACATAGTAACATATATGGAGTTGTATAAGACAATACTCCATCTAGTCCAACCTTTATACCCTTCCCATAATGTCCTGTCTAACAGTACTAGTAACATCAGTATTGGAGATTAATATAAAGACCTATGTCCATCGAGTCCAACTTTATCCCCTACCCATAATGTCTGTCTCAGTTACAACATCGTACCCTAGTATTGGCGGTTGTATAAGGCATACGCCCTCTATCCAACCTTTATACCCTAAACCCATAATGATGTATAACGGTACCATAGTAACCTAGTATTGGAGTTTCTATAAAGACATCACCTATCTAGTCCACCTTTTATACATTCCCCAATGTCTGTATAACATTACATATTAAACATAGTTTTTGGAGTGTGTATAACGACATCCTTCCATCTAGTCCAACCGTTATAAAAACCCTTACCCATATGTCTGTATAACAGTTACATGTAACATAGTTTTGGAGGTTGTATAAAGGCATACGACCCACTAGTCCAAACTTTTATACCCTACCCATAATGTTCTGTAAATACACCGTTACATATATAATACGTATTTTTTTATCCCCTACCCATAATGGTCATTATAACAGTTACATATTAACATAGTCTTGGAGGTTTGTATAGAGGCATACGCCCATCTAATCCAACCTTTATACCTACCCATTGGCTGTATAACAGTACATAGTAACCATAGTATTGGCGTTTCTATAAATACATACACCGATCTATTCGCAACCTTATACCTTACACATAATGTCTGTCTAACAGTTACTATAACATGTATCGGAGGTTGTATAGAGGCATATGACCATCTGTCCACTTTTATACTCTAACCTACCCATAATGTCTGGTCCAACAGTTAACATAGATTGAGTTTGTAAAGACATAACATCCCTCTATTCACCCTTTATACCCTACCAATACGGTCTGTCTAACATTTACATAGTAACATAGTATTGGAGGTTGTATAGAGGGCATACGACCATCTAATGCCACCTTTAATACCCTAACCCATAATGCTGTATAACAGCTACATAGTCACTGTCATTGAAGTTCTATCCAAGACATACACCTATTCTAGTCCAAACGATTTCTTTATACCTTACCCAAATGTCCTTTTTAACAGTTTCTAGTACATATATTGGAGGTTTTATATAAAGACTATACGTCCATCTAGTCAACCTTTATACCCTACCCTATTCTGTCTAATGGTTTACATAGTGACATAGTATTGGAGGTTGTATAAATACATCCACGTCCATCTAGTCCAACCTTTAAACCCTACACAAAGGTCCCTATAACAGTTACTGTACATAGTAAAACATAGTTTGGTGGTTGTGATAAAGACATACATCCATCTATCCAACCTTTAATACCCTACCCATAATGTCTGTATATTAACAGTTTACATAGTAACATAGTTATTGAGGTTTTGTGATAGAGGCTACGACCCATCTAATCAACCTTTTACCCTACCCTAATGGCTGTATAACAGTTACATAGTCATAGTATTGGAGTTTTTCTTCTATAAAGACATACACCTATCTATTCCACCCTTTAGACCATTACCCATAATGGCTGTCTAACAGTTACAATAGTAACATAGGTATCGAGGTTTGTAATAGAGGCATATGACCATCTAGTCCAACCTTTATACTCTCCCATACTGTCTGTCGCAACAGTTTACATAGGTATTTGGAGTTTGTATCAAGACCATACATCCCCGAGTCAAAAACCATTTATACCCTACCAATATGTCTGTCTAACAGTTACATAGTACATAGTATTGGTGGTGGTAAAAGACACTAATCTCCAACTCTCCAACCTTTATACCCTACCCTATGTCTGTCTAACACATTCCTAGTACGTAGTATTGAATGTTTTATAAAGACATACGTCCATCTAGTCCAAACCTTTATACCCTAGCTACCCATAATGTCTGATAACAGGTTACCTATAACATAGTTTTGGAAGTTTGTATCAAGGCATATGTCCATTCTAGTCCAACTTGAATACCTAACCCATATGTCCGTCTAACAGTTACCTATAGAATTGTCTTGGAGGTTTGTATAAAGACATAAACGACCAACTATTCCAACCTTTATACCCACCCATAATGTCTGTCCATCAGTTTACCTAGTAACATAATATTGAGTTGTAATAAGACATACTACCACCTAGTCCAGTCTTTATCCCCGACCCCTAATGTCTGTATAACAGTTACATAGTAACATAATAATGGAGGTTGGTATAAAGACATAGACCACCTATCCAGATCTTTATACCCTACCAATAATGCTGTATAACAGTTACATAGTAACATAGGATGGAGTTTGATAAAGACATACATCCCTCTAGTCAAAACCTTTATACCCTAAGCCTACCATAATATCTGTCTAACAGTTAACATAGTAACCATAGTATTGGAGTTTGTAAATAGAGGCATACGACCATCGAATCCAAACCTTTATACCCTACCCATAATGGCTGTATAAAACCGCCTACATAGAACCTAGTATTGAAGTGTTCTATAAAGAACCTACACCTATCGAGTCCAACCTTATACCCTTACCCCTAATGGCTGTCTAACAGTTTAACATAGTAACAGATATCGGAGGTTTGTATATATGCATATACAATCTAGTTTCAACCTGTATACTCCGACCATACACTGGTCTCTCCAACAGTTACATAGTATTGGAGGTTGTTAAAAGACAACGGCCCATCTATTCCAAACCGTTATACCCGACCCATATTCTGTATAACATTTTACATAGTAAATAGTTTGGGAGGTTGTACAAAGGCATACGTCCCTCTAGTTCCACAACTTTATACCCTACCCATACTGGTTCTGTATAACAGTTCCATATCTATACGTATTTTTGTTAATCCCTACCACATATGTCCTGTTATAAACAGTTCATATCACATAGTATTGGAGGTTGTATAGAGCATGCGACCATCTAATCCCAACCTTTATACCCTACCCATAATGGCGTAGAACAGTTACATAGTAACATGTATTGGAGTTTCTAGACAGACTTACACCTATCTAGTCACCTTTTACCTACCCATGATTCCCTGGTCTAAACCGTTACATAGAACATAATAGTTCGGAGGTGTGTATATAGGCTATGCCACTAGTTCTAGTCCACACCTTTATCTCTACCCTAAGTTTCTGTCCACAGTTACATGGATTTGAGTTGGGATATAAGACATACATCCCTCTATTCAACCTTATACCCTACCAATAATGTCTGTCTACCTTACATAGTAACATAGTAATGGAGGTTGTATAGAGGCATCGACCAGCTAATCCAACTTTATCCCCGACCCATAATAATGGGCTGGATAACAGCAACATAGTAACATAGTAGTGAATTTTCTATAAAGACATACACCTATCTAGTCCAACCTTTATACCTTACCCATAATGTCTTTTTAACCTTTACATATAACATAGTAAATTGGAGGTTTATAAAAGACATAGACGTCCATCTAGTCCAACCTGTATACCTATACCCAGAAATGTTCGTCTAATAGTTTCCATAGTACATAGTTAATTGGGGAGTTGTATAAAGGACACCGTCCAGCGAGTCCACCTTATCCCTAACACATAAGGTCTACAGTTACTGTACATGTCACATAGTATGGTGTTGTATAAAGACATACAATCCATCTAGTCCAACCTTTATACCCTACCCATAATGTCTGTATAACAGTTTACATAGTGAACATAAGTAGTGGAGGTTGTAATAGAGCATAACGACCATCTAATCCAACCTTTATACCCTACCCATAATGGCTGTATAAACAGTTAACATATGTACATAGTATTGGAGTTTCTATAAAGACATACACCTCTCTATCCAACCTTTAATACCTTACCCATAATTCTGTCTAACAGTTACATAGTAACAATAGATCGGAGGTTGTATATCGGCATAATGACTATCTATTCCAACCTTAGAATCTAACCACCTACCCCATAAGTCTGTCCAACAGTTACATAGGGATTGAGTTGTATAAAACATACATCCTCTAGTCAAACCTTTATACCTAACCAATAAGTCTGTCTAACAGTTACTCGTAAACATATTATGGAGGTTGTATAGAGCAGAACGACCATCTAATCCAACCTTTAATCCCCTCCCCATAATGGGCTGTATAACGCTACGCATGTACATAGTAATGAAGTTTCTAGAAAGACATACCCTAATCTAGTCCAACCTTTATACTTAACCCATAATGGTCTTTTTAACATTACCTAGTAATCATAGTATTGGAGGGTTATAAAGACAATACGTCCATCTATTCCCACCTTTTACCCTACCTATGTCTGTCTAACAGTTACATAGTGACATCTTATGGGGAGGTTTTATAAAGACATACGTCCATCTAGTCCAAAAACCTTTATACCCTACAACATAAGGTCTAACGTTAACTTGTACATTAACAACATAGTATTGGTGGTTGTATAAAACATACAGCCATCAGTCCAACCTTTATACCCTCCCCATAATGTCTGTATAAACTTTTTACATAGTAACATAGTATTGGTGGTTGTATAAATGACATACGTCACTATCCAACCTTTATACCCTACCTACCCATAGTTCTGTCGAACAGTTAACATATTAACGTAGTATTGAAGGTTGTAATACAAGGACATACGTCCATCTCGTCCAAACCTTTAGACCCTAAACCCATAATGTCTGTATAACATTACATAGTACATACAGTTTTGGAGTTGTATAAAGGCATATTTCCATCTTAGTCCAAACTTTATACCCTAACCCTACCCATAATGTCTGTCTAACCGTTACATAGGATATATCATTGGAGGTTGTATAAAGACTACGACCAACTAGTCCAAACCTTATAACCCACCATAATGTCTTCCATCATTACATAGTAACATAATATTGGAGGTTGTATAAAGAACATACGACCACATAGTCAGTCTTTTAACCCTACCCATAATGTCCTGTAGAACAGTTACAACAAAAAAATAGGTAACATAATCATGGAGTTGTATAAAGACATCCGACCACCTAGTCCATCCCTTTATACCCTCCAATAATGTCTGTTATAACAGTTACTAGTAACAGGATTTGGAGTTTTTGTATAAAGACATACATCCCTCTATTTCATCCCTCTAACAGTTACATAGTAACATAGTATGGAGGTTGTATAAGGCATATACGACCATCTAATCCACCTTTATACCCACCCCATACGGCTGTATAACAGTTACCTAAGTAACATAGTATTGGATTTTTCTATAACGACATACCTATCTATTCCAACCTTTATAGCCTTACCCTAATAGTCTGTCGAAACAGTTACATAGTAACATAGTATCGGAGGTTTTTTATAGAGGCATTGAACTAATCTAGTCCAACCGTTATACTCTAACCCATAATGTCGGTCCACAGTTACATATGATTTGGAGTTTTGTATAAAGACATACATCCCTCTATCAAACCTTTATCCCTACCAATAATGTTCTGTCTAACAGTTACATAGTACATAGTATTGGCAGGGTTGTATAGAGGCCTACGACCCTCTAATCCAACCTTTATACCCTACACCTAATGGCTGTATAACAGCTCATTAGTACATAAGTATTGAAGTTTCTATAAAGACATACACCCTATCTAGTCGCCACCTTTATACCTCCCATAATGTCTTTTAACAGTTACATAGAACAGAGTATTGGAGGTTTATATAAGACATTACGTCCATCGAGTCAACCTTTATAACCCTACCCATAATGTTCTGTCTCACAGTTACATAGTGGACATAGTATTGGAGGTTTATAAGACATACGTCCCTCTAGTCCAACCGTTTATACCCTACACATAGGTCGAACGTTCTGTACATAGTAACATAGTATTGGTGGTTGAGAAAACATACATCCATCCTAGTCAACCTTTCTACCCTACCCATAATGTCTGTATAAACAGTTACATTAGTAACTAGTGTGGTGGTTGTATAAGCCATACGTCCACTAGTTCCAACCTTTTTACCCGACCCTAATGTCTGTCTACAGTTACTAGTAACGTAGTAAATTGAGGTTGTTAAAGCCAGCCGTCCATCTAGTCCAACTTTATAACCCTACCATAATGTCTGTATAACAGTTACATAGTAACAATAGTTTGGAGTTGTATACAGTCATAGGTTCCAGCTGTTCCAAACGTTATACCCGACCCATAATGTCCTGTCCTACAGTTACATAGAATATAGTCCATTGGAGGTTGTATACAGAATACGCCACTAGTCCAACCTTTATACCCTACCCAATAAGGTCTGTCCATCAGTTCCATAGGAACATAATATTTGGAGGTTGTATAAAGAACATCGACCACAATAGTCCAGTCTTTTTACCCTACCCATAATGTCTGTAATAACGTCCATAAGGAACATACTAATGGAGGTTTTATAAAGAACATACTACATCCTATTCCAGTCTTTATACCCTACCAATATGGTCCTGTATAACAGTTACATAGTAACATAGGGATTGGAGTTTGTGTATAAAGACTAGAACATCCCTCTAGTCAAACTTTATACCCTACCAATAGTCTGTCTAACATGTACATATTAACTAGTATTGGAGGTTGTATAGAGGCATACAACGACCATCTAATCCACCTTTATACCCTACCCATAATTGCTGTCTAACAGCTACAATAGTAACTAAGTAATGAAGTTTCCTATAAAGACTCCACCTATCTAGTCCACCTTTAAAAAAATACCTTACCCATAATGTCTGTCTAAACAGTTACAGAGTAACATAGTATCGGAGTGTGTTAATAGATTCATATGTACAATCTAGTTCAACCTTTATACTCTACCCATCCTGTCTGTCCAACAGTTACATAGTATTGGAGGTTGTCTACAAGACATGCACGTCCATCTAGTCCAACCGTTATAACCCTACCCATATGATCTGTATACAGTTACATAGTAATCATAGTTTTGGAGGTGTTATAAAGGCATACGTCCATCTAGTCCAACGTTATACCGCTACCCATCATGTCCTGTAATAACAGTTACATATCTAATACGTATTTTTTTTACTAACCCTCCCCATAATTCTGTATAACAGTTACTATAACAGCGTATTGGAGGGGGTATAGAGGCATACGACATCGATCCACCTTTTATACCCGACCCATATGCTGTATACAGGTTAGAGTAACAAGTCTTGGATTTCCTATAAGACATACACCTATCTAGTCCCAACCTTTATACGTAACCCATGATTTCTGTTCTAACAGTTACATCGTAACATGTACGGAGGTTGTATAGAGGCATATGACCATCTGTCCAAACCTGTATACTCTATACCCATAATGTCTGTCCCCAACAGTTACATAGTATTGAAGGTTGTAAAGACATAACGTCCATCTATTCCAACCGTTTTACCCTCCCCAAATGGTCCTGTATAACAGTCTAACATTTTAACATAGTTTTTGGAGGTTGTATAAGACTACGTCCATCTGTCCAACAATCCTTTATACCCACACCTAATGTCTACAGTTACTGTCCAAGTAAAATAGTATTGGGTTGTTATAAGACATACATCCATCTATCAACCCTTTATACCCTCCCCATAATGTCTGTATAACAGTTACATCGTAACATAGTATTGGATGTCCATATAACGACATACTCCCATCTAGTCCAACATTTATACCTACCTATAATGCTGTCTAACAGTTTACATAGTAACATAGTATTGGAGGGTTGTTTAGAGGCATCACCATCTAATACTAAGCCTACCTTTATAACCTACCCATAATGTCCTGTTCTAACAGTTTTTACACAGTAAACAGAGCATTGGAGTGTATCAAAAGACATACGTCCCCCTCTGTCCAACCTTTTCCCTAACCCAGATGTCTGTATAACAGTTACTACTCAACATAGTATTGGAGTTATATAAGACATACGTCCTGCTAATCCACCTTTATACCCTACATAATGTCTTTTACAGTTACATATAACATAGTATTAATTTGGAGGTTGTATAAAGACCTATGTCCATCTGTCCCACCTTATAACCTTACCCATAATGTTCTTCTAACAGTTACATAGTAAATAGCATTTGAGTTGTCTAAAGACATACGTCCATCTATCCATCTTTATACCCTACCCATAATGGTCTGTCTAACAGTTACATAGTAACATAGTATTGGTGGTTGTAATAAAGACAATACTCCAGCTAGTACAAACCTTTATACCCTACCCATACTGTCTCTAACAGTTCATGTAACATATATTGGTGTGTATAAAAAAATTCATCCATTCAACATAGTATGGAGGTTGTATAAGATATACGACCATCTAGTCCAGTCTTTATACCCTACCCATAATGCTAACATTTACATAGTAAACATAGTATTGGAGGGTTATATAAAGACATATACCCCATCTAGTCAACCTTTATACCCTACCATAATGTCTGTCTACATGACTGTACCTAGTCACAACAGTATATGGTGTTTGTAAAAGAATTCCAATCATCTAGTCCCAACCTTTATACCCTAACCACCATTATTGGCTTTATACACAGTTTACATAGTACCATAGTATTGGAGGTTGTATAAAGACCTACGTCCATCTAGTCCAACCGTTATAACCCTACACATATGCTCTGTCTAACAGTTACATGTAACATAGTATTGGAGGTTGTATAAAGTCATCGTCATCTTGTCCAACCTTTATACCCGACCCATAATGTCTGTATAACAGTTTACTAGTAACGATAATCTTGGGGAGGTTTGTAATAAATAACATACGTCCTCTAGTCCCACCTTTTACCCTACCCATCATGTCCCTGTCTACAGTTACATCCGTAACATGTATTGGAGGTTCTTTTATAAAGACATAACTCTAGATTCTAGTCCAACCCGTTATACCCTACCCAGATGTCCTGTCTAACAGTTACATTACTAACTAGTAATTGGAGGTTGTATAAAGTCAATTCGTCCATCTAGTCCAACAACCCCTTTAATACCCTACCCATAATGTTTTATCACAGTTGTATATTGTAACCATACTATTGGGGGGGAGGTTGTATAAAGACCATACGTACCTTCTAGTCCAACCTTTATACCCTACCCATGATTCCTGTCGAACAGTGACATAGTATATGTATGGGGGGTTGTATACAGACAACGACCCTCTATTCCCACTTTATACCCTATACATATGTTTCTACATTTTACTGTACATAGTAACACAGTATTGGTGGTTGTATAAGACATACATCCTCTAGTTCCACCTTTATACCCTACCCCTACCCTATGTCGTCCATCAGTTAAATAGTGACATAATCTTGAGGTTTTGTATAAGACATAACACCACCTAGTCCAGTCCTTATACCCTACCCCATAATGTTTGTATAACAGTTACATAGTAACATATATTGGAGGTTGTTAACGACAATACGGACCACCTATCCAGTCTTTAATACCCTACCAAGGTCGGTATAACAGTTACATAGTAACAGAGGTATTGGTGGTTGTATAAGACATACTTCCCCCCCCCCCATCTAGTCAACCTTTATACCCTACCCATATGTCTGTAAACCGTTACATAAGTAACATATTATTGGAGGTTGTATAAGACCAACGTCCATCGAGTCCAACCTTTATACCCTACCTACCCATAATTCGGTCTAACAGTTTACAATAGTATTTTGGAGGTGATTAAAGACTATAACCGTCCATCTAGTCAAACCTTATAACCACCCATGATGTCTTCTAACAGTTTACTATTACATACTATCGGAGTTTGTATAGAGACCATATGACCACTAGTCCAACCTTCATACTCTCCCCATACTTTCTGTCCACGTTTACCATAGTTTTGGAAGGTTTTATAAAGCATACAACCATCTCAGTCCAATCTTTATCCCCTACCCTAATGTCTGAATAACGTTACCTTCTATACGTATTTGTTTTATACCTACCCATAATGTCAAGCATAACAGTTACATATAACATCGTATCGGAGGTTGTATAAAGACATACCACCATCTAGTCCCCAAAATCTTTATACCCGACCCCTAGTCCGGTAAGAACCTTACTGTAAAATAGTATGGGAGGTTATACAAAGACATAATGTCCATCCAATCCCACCTTATACCCTACCCATAATGTCTTTATACAGTTACATAGTAACATAGTATTGCGGTTGTATAAAGACCTACGTCCATCTTGTCCAACCTTATATACCCTACCCAATGATCTCCCACGGGTGAAGCTACATGTAGTTACAGACGGGTGGAATTCTCTCCCATAGTGAGCTACATGTATGTTACAGATTGGGTCGAATTATCTCCCAGGTGAGCTACAGTATGTAAAGACTGGTGGGATTATCCCATGGGTGAGCTACAATGTTTTTACAGATTGGGTGGAATTAAATCTCCCACGGGTGAGCTACATTATGTTCCATACTGGGTAGAATTATCTCCCACAGGTGGAGCTACATGTATGTTTACATACTGGGTAGAATTATCTTCTCTTCCACGGGTGAGTTCTAACATGTATGTTCATACTGGGTAGAATTATCTTCCACTTGTGAGTGCTACATGTAGTTTACATACGGGTATATTATCTCCCCACGGGTGAGCTACATGTCTGTTTAAAGATTGGGTGGAAGTATCTCCCACGGGTGAGCTACTGTATGTTTACAGATTGGGTGGCATTATCTCCCCTCCCACGGGTTGAGCTACCTGTATGTTACCGATTGGTTGAATATCTCCCCACGGGTGAGCTACATTTATGTTACAGATTGGGTGAATTAATCCACCCACGGGTGAGCCTACATTCTGTTACAGATTGGTGTGGAATTATCTTTTAGATCTTGAAAGAAAACTACGAACCTAAATTCAGTAGAACAAAAATGTATTTTCAGTTCACATGAATAATAATATTATAATCCAAATTACAATACAAAGGAGATAAAAATACAAGCAAATCCATCATTTTATTATATAAATAAGTACAGAACCAACCAGCATGAGGAAAGAGGTCCCGCAGAGCTTGCAATCTAGTTATACCAATCTAGTCCAGGCACCACCAGTCCCTGCAGGTTGGGGGGTCATCTTAACCCAGCGAGGCTTATTTACACCTCTGGTCTCCTGCCTTTCGTCTATAGCCCCCTCCATCGGCCTTCTCACTTCTCTTCTTCTTTTGCTCCCTGCGGGTCCATTGGCTGCGCCTCACTACATTCTTCTTTCTCCTTCTAGATCCATTCCACTTCTTCCTTTCTCTCTTCAGCCTCTTAAACTCTCCCCTTTCTCACGGCATGGGCTTTCTCTGTACAAACCAAATGAAATATTGACACATCCAATTCTTATTGGCGGCTGAGAATGATCAGCGTTCCCCTTCTAATACAACTAGTATCTAGCTGAAAAGCAGAACAATTTTACCCACATCCTTCTGACGATACAATAAGATGTGTTTGCACTATTTTTCATTTGACAAGCAACCAACCAGACGTTCGCTTTTACTAGGTTACGTACCTGTTATTGCAGAGCCCTAAATGATTTTCTATTCTTCCCACTATAGCTACTTTCCCTTTAGCAAACAAGAATAGGATTCTTTTTTACTTACTTTTGAATATTTATGTTTCAGCTGCCAGGCTGGTTGGAGAATTTATTTCCTATTGGGGGTTTTTTTGATTATCTAGACGAGTTTTGATTTTCGATCCAGTAGAAATTGAATCATTTTAGATTCCAGCCTTTCCCTTTTCGGGTCTTCGATCAATGGTTGTTGCTGGGTCCCCAATCTTCATCCTGATGTCTGTCTGTATACTGCCCTACCTACAATCCAAATGTGTATCTACATCCTGTCTATCACATTCTGTCCTAACGTACGTCCCAATGGTCTATCTACATCCTGTCTATCTACATCCTGTCTACCTACATCCCAATATCTATCTACATCCTGTCTACATATATTCTGCCTACATATCCTCACACTGTCTATCTATACCCCTCTCCCTCTACCCTACATTCTGCCTACTATATCCTTCTAATCTATCTACAACCCCGGTCTATCTACACCAACTTGTGATTTTTTAGGATTCCCGTTTAAATTGATCATTCTGTCTTCTCTAGCCTTTCATTCCGGGCCTGAATCATTTTGTTTGCTTCCTATCTTCATCCCAATGCTTTAATTTCTACATCTGTCCTACCTCACCCCTGTTCTATCTACATCCTGTCTATCTATATTCTCAACCTACATCCCACTGTCTACTACATCCTGTCTACCTCACACCCTGTTATCTACACATCCTGTCTATCTATAGTTCGCCGACCTACACCAATGTCTATCTCAACCCTGTCCCTACTTTCTACCTTCACCCTGTCTATCTTATTCTGCCTACCTATATCCCATGTCTATCTACATCCTGTCTACCTTCACCCTGTCTATCTACATCTGTCTATCTATATTCTGCCTACCGACATTCCAATGTCCTAATCTACATCCTTTCTACCTTCACCCTGTCTATCTACTCCTGTCTAATTTATGCTGCCCCTACCTACATCCCAATGTGCTATCTACACCCGTCGACCGGCACCCCGGGTCTAGCGACATCCTGTCTATCGATAGGCGGCCGACCGCACAGCCCAATTCGATCGACACAATCGACACCCGTTATCTACATCCTGGGCGAGCTAATGCCGGCCTAACGACATCCCAATGTCTAGCGATCACCCGGTCCTACCGGCACCCGGTCCTAGCTATAGGCGCTGACCTACAGCCCAAGGCGAGCACAAAATACCCCGCTACCGGCACCCGGCCGATCTAGATGCGGACCTACCTACAGCCCAAGGTATCGACACCCTGTCTAACCGGGCAACCTTCGATCTAATATCTCTTACCTACAGCCCAATGGCTGAATCGAACACCCTGGCCAATCTTAGAGGCTCTTACCGAACAGCCAAGGGTCGAGCGACACCCTGTCTAGCTAATATTCTCCTACCTACATCCCCAATGGGGGCGGAGCGACACCTGGCCCAGCTAGAGGCGACGTCTGCTGACATACAGCCCAATGGCGAGCAGACACCCTCCTCTACCGGCACCCGTCTATCAGAGGCGCGTACCTACAGCCCCAGGGCTATCGACACAGTCTACACCCTTCTATCGAGATGCCCGGCTGACCTACAATCCCAATGGTCTAGCGACACCCTGTCGAACCGGCAACCCTGGGTCCGATCTATAGTCTGGCCGACCTAACATCCCGGGGGGGCGAGGACACCACCCGGCGATCGAAGCGGCGGACCGACATCCCAAGGGCCCCGAGCGACACCCTGGCGACCGTCACCCTGGCGAGCTAGATTCTGCTTACCTAACAGCCCAAGGTCGGCTACACACACCCTCGCTACCGTCACCCCGGTCGAGCCGAGAGTCGGCGTACCTTACCGCCCAAGGGCGATCGAAACACCCGGTCTATCGATAATGCTGCGTACCGACATCCCAAGGGCGAGCGACAAACCCGGCCCGACCTACAACACCGGGCGATCGAGAGCGGCTGACCGACAGCCCAATTGCGAGCGACCACACCCGGGCTAGCGATAGGCGGCGGACCTACGGCCCCAAGGGCACGACACCCGGTCTAACCGGCCACGGTCTAGCGATATCGGCGGACCGACAGTCCCAAGGGCCGAGCTACCCCCTGTCGAAGACCGGCACCCGGGCGAGCTAGAGGCGGCTTACCTACAGCAGGCGAGCGACACCCGGGCGAGCGAGATGACTGCCTACCGACAGCCCAGGGGCTAGCGCACCCGTGCGACCTGCACCCGGGCTAGCGAAGTCTGCGTACCGACCGCCCACTGGCAGCGACACCCGGGTCTAGCTAAGGCGGCGGACCGACAGCCCAATGGCTAGCTAAACACGGGCTACCTTCACCCGGGGCCGAGCGTGTGAGGCGGCGGCCCTACATCCCATGTCTCGCGACAACGACCCCCTGTCTAGCTATAGGCCGGCGGACCGACAGCCCAATGGTCGAGCTACAACCCGCGCCGACCTGCACCCGGGCGAGCAAGCTGCCGACCTACAGCCCAGGTGCGAAGCGCAACCGCGCTGACCGGCACCCGGGTCCTAGCGAGCGTCTGCGGACCCTACAGCCCAATGGCGAGCGACACCGTGCAAACCGCCCCCGTCTATCTATATTCGCTTGACCTACACTCCCAGGGCTATCTACACCCGGTGCGCACGCGACACCGTCTAGCGACCGGCACCCTGGCCTACCGCACCCGGGACGAGCCTGATATTCTGCGGTGCGACTCCCAAGGTCGATCGACAACACCCTGCGACCTGCACACGGCTATCTATAGGCGGCCGACCGACAGCCCAATGTCGAGCTACATCTACACGACACCCCCCTTGTCTAGCGAGATGTGCGCCTTCCTACAGCCCAAGGGCGCTCTAAGCCCCGGGCTACCTATGTTCTAGTGCCGAGCTAGACTCCCAAGAGCGTAGCTACACCTGGGGCGGCGAGATTAGCCTTGTTGATATGCGGTCTTCGAGAGCGCGTCTAGGGAGGGCCGGACTACCGATAGTCTGTCTAGCTATAGAGGGGGTCGATGGGCCCATACTGGCTCCGACAGACTGCGACCCGACATGCTCTCGAGCGGATAAACGGTGGACCGAGATCGTGGTCTCGCGAAAAAGTCGAGAGAGGTCGGGCAGCCCGACCGCGAGGGACAACAAGCCCGAGCGCTAGGAGGCCCAAGCCTGGGGCGAAAGCGGGAACCGTTTTACCGCCGGAAGGCGGTCGACAGCTGGAAGGCGGTTTACAGCCGAACGCGGTCACAGCCGGAAGCTGTCTACAGCGGGGCACTCGGGCGACAGCCGAATGCCTTTCTACAGCGGGAATGCCCGGTCGAGCACTGGAAGGATGGCGAGGTGCTACAACAAACACAGCCGAAGTGCCGTTCGACACTGAAGGCGGTGGCGACATCGGAAGGCTGGGGAATGCTGGCTACAGCCGGAGTCGAGTCGACAAGCCGGAAGGCCGGGGGAGCCTTGGGCGAACAGCCGGAACTCCCTTGCTCGACGCCCGGAGGCTTGGAGGCGGTCGACACAGCCGGAGGCGGGCTACAGCGGGAATTCGGGCTACAGCTGCAATTCGTTCGACAGCCGGAAGGCCGGGGAAGGCGGTCGAACAAGACAGCCGGAATGCGGGCTACAGCCGAATGCTGGGAATTGGTCGGGGCTACAGACGGCCGGATGCTTTCTAACAGCCGGAACTCTTTCCGAACAGCCGGAAGGCTTGGAATTCTTTTCTACAGCCGAATTCTTTCTAACAGCCCGGAATTCTTCGACATACACCGTACTTCTTTCTACAGCCGACTTTCTGGAATTCTGTCTATAGCCGGAATTCTTTCTAACATCCTGAATTCTTTCTACAACAGACCGATTCTTGGAATTCTTTCTTTCTACAGGCGGAACTTCTTTCGACAGCCGGGTAAAAATCTACATCCAGAAACACTGTCCCAACCTCCCTACATGTCACCCAACAGGTTATCCAGATATTGCAATGGATCCAGGTCATTTAACAGCGGTGACCGATAGTTCATTATCTAAACAGTCAGTTCATTCATTAACATTTTGGCTCTTGGTTGAAATGATCCTTTTGTTTTGTTGGAAACTGGAACACTGGTTAGCTGTGCACGGTCAAAGAGGTAATGAAGGCAGAGCTCTGGGCAGTGCAGCAAGGGAGGCCCCTCCCTCACAAAATCTGTTCAGTCATTCGCCGGATATTGGGTGTCAAAGTAGCCAAAAGGTTGCAACATTGTGCTAAAAATGATGAATAAAAATGTACAAGTAGATGAATAATTCCAACAATTTTCCTTCTCTCTGTGCCCTTTAACCTGGATACAGCCCACACCCTTACATAACTGGATCTGTACACTGAAGGCTAGGCCACACTAGCACGTTTTTTGACTCTTGACACCACGGTTTGCACTGCAATTTTGGTTAAAATGGAAATCGCGGGAATGGAAAAATTCCTGTGATTTCCAATGCGTTCGCGTTTTGCATGCACCATTTTTTTGTGAAAACGCATGCGTTTATATAGTATAGTATAGTATAGTATTTGAGGTTAAATAAAGACATACGTCCATCCAGTTCAACCCATCAGCAATATCCTCATTTCCTGCCTAACTGTTGATCCAGAGGAAGGCAAAAAAAAACCCACCAAATTTATGACTGGGGAAAAATTCCTTCCTGGCAATTGGAAATTTCCCGGGATCAACTCTACTTTATGTATCAATACCAGTACTTGCAACATTCCTTGTTTGCAGAGAACTCATCCAGCCTTTTTAAAATGACAATGAACCTGCCATAACAATGTCCACTGGAAAGCCGTTCCATAGCTTTACCGTTCTCACAGTGAAAACCCTTCCGAGCTTGAAACCTAAACCTTTTTTCTCAAGTCTTAAGGGATGTCCTCGTGTCTTGACATGTTCTATTGGTGAACAAGCCCCAGATAGTTATTGTATGGCCGTTAATGTATTTATACACAGTAATCATATCCCCACGCAAGCGCCTTTTCTCCAGCGTCCATAATTGTAACTTTTCCAGTCTCTCTTCATATTCAAGCTCCCCCAATCCCCTTATTAATTTAGTTGCCCTTCTCTGAACCCTTTCCATTTCTAAGATGTCCTTTTTGTACACAGGATTCCAAAAATTGCACTCCTATTCCAAATGAGGCCTTACCAATGCTTTAAAGAGGGAGAATAACATTTTCCTCCCTTAAATCATAAACTGTTTATATAAGACAATACCATGCTGCTCTGGCTGTTGCCCGCTGGCACTGCTTGCTACCCTTAAGTTTGTTACCCAAAACTCCAAGACCCTTTCAACAGGGTTCACTTAACACAGAGCCATTTATAGATAAGTAGCACAAGTCAAAAATGCATCACCTTACATTTATCAACATTAAATTTCATCTGCCACTTAGCAGCCCAATGGTGACAATCTATCTAGATCCCCCTGCAACGATTTGCAATCCCCTGAAGTTTTTAATGGTCGACAAAGTTTTGTGTCGCAGCAAAACAGAAACCTTGCTGAAAACACCACTTCCAAATCATTAATAAATAATTAAATAGAAGCGGGCCCCAGCACAGAATCCTGTGGCACCCCACTTAGCACTTAAGTCCATAATGATGAAGCCCCATTAACAACTACTCTCTGCATCCTATTCATTAAAAATTTTTATCCATGTACAAATGTGATCTCCCAGACCAACAGACCTTACCTTATACATTTGTCGCCTATGGGGACTGTATCAAAAGCTTTTTGCAAAAACAAGTAACTACATCTACTGCTATGCCAGAGTCTAAATTTCTATTACTTCCTCATAAACCAAGCAAGTTAGTTTGACAAGATCTATTCTCCTAAATCCATGCTGGTTAATACTTAAATCATGCTGGTTATTACTTATAATGTAAGTCCTTGAAATATACTCTAGAACATGTTCCCTTATTAACTTTCCAGGATCTTCCCCACCACTGAAGTTAAAACTTACAGGCCGTAATTACCCGGATTGAACGACTACCCTTTTGAATATTGGAATAACATCAGAACTTTTTCCAATCCAGAGGCACATCACCGGACATGAGGGAATCAGCAAAAATAAGAAACAATGGCCTAGATAAAAACTGAACTAGCTCTAAGTACCGAGGATGTATTTTATCCGGCCCAGGAATTTATTAAATTAACCTTCTTTAGTTCTTTCTGTACCATATCCTCGGTTAACCAAAGTGCACTTGAATCTTGTATACCATTATTGCTACTATACTCTATGATATCTGTACTTGGATCTTCTATAGTATATATAGAGTGAAAAAAATTATTCAAGACATTTGCTTATCGCCATCCTCCGTAACTAACTTATCCCCATTAATTATGGTGCCACATTCTCAGTCCTCTCTTCTACTATTAATATACTTAAAAAAATTTAGGCTTAGTGATGCTTTGTTCAGTATCCTAACTTCATTATTAATTTTAGCTAGTTTGATTGCTTCTTACACTCCTTGTTACAGTTTTTATAATCCCTAAAGGCCCTTTCCGTTCCCTCGGCCTTAAAGGTTTTAAATGCCTCTTTTTCTTCCTTTCCATTTGCCTCTTTACATCAGAATTCAGCCACATGGGCACAGATTTATTTTTTTTACATTATTTCTCAAGGGTATATATTTAGATGTGAACTGGCTTAAAATCCCCTTGAACACAGTCACTTCTGTTCAATACATTTACCTGAAATACATTATGCCAGTTGACATTCTGAAGAGCTGCTTTTAACCTTGGGAAAAATTTTACTTTTCCGAATTAAATGTCTTTGTTAACCAGCGCACTTTTCCTTTCAAACAAAGTCAAATGCCACTATTTCATGGTCACTATTCCTAAGCTCCAGTACCTTATTCATAATGCGCTCCACAAGTAGATATAACCAGATCCAACAGAGCTCCTTTTCTAGTAGGAACCTCAACCTTGTGAGAGAAAATTATCCTGCAGCAAATTCAGGAACTCATCGCCTTTTCTGTGATGGCAGTTCCACCACACCAATCAATGTCAGGGTAATTAAAGTCCCCATAATGAGCACACTCCCAAAACTTGCATGTTAAATTAAAACACGCATGCAAACACAAACAGAACAATGCACCAGTAGAGTTCCAAAGTTTTCAAACTACAACTCCCAGCATTCTATGGCTGCAGAGTGCTTGTAGGGGAATGCTGGGAGTTTGTAGTATTCCCATGCCTGCCCTTAGGTCTAGGACCATAAATGTCAGTCCCGAAGAACATTGGGAGGAATATTAACCCCAATCACCATTCTACAGGCAGCTAATAATAGATACAAATTAACCCTTGTTTATTGGTATTTAAGTGAGTCTGTCATCATGTGACCGGTGCTGAAGAAATGAAAGTGTTTAAAGAGGAACTGTGGTCTCCAGTTCTTCCAAACCAGTAATAATGATATAAAAACCCATCTATACCTTCAATAAAACCTAAATCACATCTCTAGATAGAATTTGTGAGAAGTTATTGCTGGAAAGGTTCAGCAAGTTACTTCCTGGTTGAACTCTTCCTGTTTTCAACTATGTGACCAGCTTGTAGTTATGTGACCAGACTGTCTGCATTAATAGGCTCCCTACTCAACTGTCAACTTTTCCCCCCAGGTACTTATGATTTCCCCAGCTTAAATGTGATGAACAGCGTGCAATGTAAAACCCAATAGACAATTGCTGAAATTGTAGAAGACTCTCTTTCCCATAGCTAGCTCAGTGTGTTTTTGTTTATCATAGCATGGGGTCTGGTTTGGTCATTGCCTCAGCAGCCAAAAGCCAGACATGTGGCTGGAGCACAGCAGTGGGCTGCTAGTTGAGAATTGAGCTATACCCAACTGGCATTCAAAGGCCATTCATATTCCTTAATATTCACGATGTAGAAGATTTCATATTTTCGTAAATATCCTCAGTTTATCCAGGAATTAATTCAGATTTATAGATACTGACATAGCCCGACCAAACTTGGGATATTATCCTTCCTAGGCCTACGATCCCCAAGATATGTCATATTTGGTCTCATTCTGTTGGGTAAAATTAGTTACGGACAATCATGCTATTATTTTGAATGTGACATGTATGGTACACGGATATGGACTAGAGGGGAATTGGAGATTTAAAATTCCCTCCAAAAATAGGAACAACCTTCGGGGCAGAACCAAACCCACCCCTCTGTAGACCAGACCACTCCCAGTTTCAGGAAAAGGAAAATTGGGAGCCGGGTCTCAGCTCAGGAGTTCATCATAAGACTACAATAACATCTAGCCAACAGGACGGACCATATTGGCTTACACCAGGAAATATTATTTGGACTGTTCCCATATCTGGATTAACAAGTTCTGGACTCAGCTCATGGACTTTTCAGACGCCAATTATCTTTACTATTTATTCTTTCCATTTCTTATCCTCACCTGTGTATCACCGTTTTTGTGTTAGTGAATTACTTTAGTTTTTCTTATATTTTTTATGCACTATTTTTGTCAACTTTTAATAAATTATATAAAATATTTATAGGCTACTGTCCTATTCTGAGTATATCCCAAAACGAACCTTTGTCTTCGAAGTACGCTGCTATAGAGAAGTATTGTTTAGGTATATAGATATACTATATAACTGTGTATAGAATATTAGGGGTGAATAACCAATTTTCTTACAGGTTGTTATATGTAACAGGTCATTCCGCTGTTTTCTCGGAATGTGATGGCAGCGAGTATATTGATTTAATTAATATTAACTGGGTAGTATATCATTTGTTCACTAACCCCACCGGGTCCGATCTGTTTCATCCACCTGTCGGTTGCTTGGAGTGTTTTTTCCGGTAGCTGATAGATGATGGGGCGTCGCAGCCCAGAGGGTTTGTGACAAGTCCAACCTTTATATCCTACCCATAATGTCTGTATAAAGTTACATAGTAATATAGTATTGGAGGTTGTATAAAAACATACGTCCATCTGTTCAACCTTTATACCCTACCCATAATGTCTGTATAACAGTTACATAGTAACATAGTATTGAAAGTTGTATAAAGCATACGTCCATTCGCACCCTTTATACCCTACCCCATAATGTCTGTCTAACAGTTACATAGTAACATAGTATTGAAGGTTGTATAAAGACATACGTCCATCTAGTCCAACCTTTATACCCTATCCATAAGTTGTTTATAACAGTTACATAGTACATAGTATTGAAGGTTGTATAAAGACATACGTCCATCTAGTCCAACCTTTATACCCTACCCATAATGTCTGTATAACAGGTACATAGTAACATAGTATTGGAGGTTGTATAAAGACATACATCATCTAGTCTAACCTTATATCCTACCCATAATGTCTGTATAACAGTTACATAGTAACATAGTATGAAGGTTATTGAAAGACATATGTTGAAAAAAAGTTGCACTCTGGAAAATCTATCAGGTCAGTAAAAACAACATCCTTTATTGAACCTTCATAGTTAGCCAAACATGGCCAAATAGTGGACTGTAGACGTTTATTGACCTGTGACGCTAATAAGATTTTCCAGGAGTGCATAGGGGTAATCAGTAAATGTAATACAAACATTTATCCACAGATGTCATCCACATTTGAACAATGGGATTGGAAGCAGCTAATTGGAAACATCTTCCTTACATACATCAGATATCCATCCCAAACCATATATAGTTATTTAGATATTTATTAATAATATAATTATTATATAATAATAATAACAATAATATAATGTATAATAAATTATCCCTATGCCAATGATTCAATCCAGATGTTAAAGGGTAACTAAACCAAACTTTGTTTACTGAATATGTTCACTTGTCATTTATATGCCTCATCCCATCTGATCCAATCAGCACATACACTAATTAGATATATTATTAACCAGATATTTAAGAATAATTATTACTAAGGATATTACAACTCTCCCACGTCCCTACAGATTGCAATTATTTATCCACCAAACGGCCCAACCCATATTTCTTTGACCACTTCTCTGCTTGGTTGTCCCACTATCTATCCTCTGACATCCCTCAATTATCTTAGGATTTCAATATCCCATCGATACCAACCACTCTACTGCCACTAAACTTCTCTCTCTACCTCCTCCCTTGGCCTTACCCCAATGGTCTCTGCCCAGGCCCATTGTAATGGGCACACACTGGATCTGGTCTTTACCCGTCTCTGCTCTGTATCTAACTTCTCCAACTCTCCCTTTCCTCTGTCCGATCACAATCTTCTCAAATTTAATCTTGTGTCATCTGTCCGGCCGTAACCCCTAATAACCAAACGTACAGATGCAGAGACCTGTGTAATCTCAACCCCCCTTCGCTCTCTATCCCCCTCCAGCAACTTAACCTTGCCCTCCTTCTCTGACCCTAACTTGCAGCGTCCACTACCATAACACAGTTTGCAATGCCCTTGACTCTGTTCCCCTTACCCACCTGTCGCCTGGTCGTTAAAAACCCACAACTGTGGCTTAGGATCAAAATAATGACAATCCTGCATAGCCGAGCGAGCTGGCACAAGAGAAACAAAAATATCGACTTTCTTGAATTTGAAAGTGCCCTTTACCGGATCAGAGGTGCTTTTCCTTAGCCAACAAAAACTACTTCTCTTCATCATATCCTCCAATCCCATAACCCCCAACAGCTCTTTAAAGATTCAACTCCTGCTCTGTTCGCCAACTCCTCCACCTACCCGTTTATCGGCTGATGAAATAGCTTCATATTTCATAGAAAAAAATCCTGTGCACCCTACCTCCTCCCTACAGCTTCCAACTCCTACCACTGACCGGCTAACCTCCCTTCATTGGTTATACCTTTAATTGTACCCCAACGAGCTTCACCACATTACAGAACAGGGCACTCTATCTCTCCTATCCAGGACACGTCCCCACCACCAGCCTTGACCCAATTCCTCTCATCTTATCCCCCGCTCTCCTCTTCATTCATACCAGCCCTAACCTCTCTCTCAACTTGTCCCCATCCACTGGTATTTTCCATGCCGTGGTCTCCCCTATACTTAAAAAACCCTCCCTGACCCGTCTGTCTTTCCAGCTACCGGCCTGTCTCCCTCTCCCATTTGCTTCCAAACTACTGGAAAGACATGTCTATGCTGACCTGGTCAGTCACCTGGCTGCTCACTCTCTCTTGGATCACCTCCAGTCAGGCTTCCGCCCTAACCACTCCACAGAAACTGCCCTTACTAAAGTGACCAATGATCTACTTAGTGCTAAATCTAAAGGTCACTACTCTCTGCTCATTCTTTTGATCTGTCCTCTGCTTTTGATACTGTTGAACACCCTCTACTTCTTCAGATCCTGGTCTCCTTAGGTATCCAGGACACTGCACTTTCTTGGCTATCCTCCTATCTCTCTGGTAGGACCTTTAGTGTTTTCCACTAGTGTTTAGTGTTTTCCCTCACAATCTGTGTCCCCTCTCTAGTCTCACTATTAATATTAACAACACCTATATCACCATTCCTCATGTCCGCTGCCTGGGAATAATGCTAGACTCCGATCTTTCCTTTAAACCTCATGTCAATTCGCTTGCCCACTCCTGTCGGCTCTAATTAAAAACATCTCCCACATCTGACCCTTCTCTCGAATGAAGCTACAAAAATCCTAGTCTATGCCCTAATCATATCCTGGCTTGACTACTGAAACACACTCCGTGTGGTCTACCAAACAACTGCCTGGTTCCGCTCACATCCATCCTCAACTCTGTGCCTGCTCTTTCATTTCTATTCTCGCTCCTCTATTGCCCCTCCTCTCTGCAGTCATTCCACTGGCTGCCCATCACACAAAGGATCCGGTTCAAGTTGCTTACCATATCCTATAAAGCATTATCCAACATAGCCCCTCCATATATCTTCACCCTATCCTATAAAGCACTATCCAAAACAGGCCCTACATATATCTCAGAGTGATCCAGCGTTACCGTCCAGGCGCAACCTCGACTCCTCTGCAAACGATCTCCTCCTCTCATCCACCCTTGACACCTCTTCCCATGCCCGCATTCAGGACTTTACTCGTGCTGCCCCTCTGCTCTGGAACTCCCTTCTCCGTCTGTCCGTCACTCAACGTCCCTTAACACCTTCAAACATAACCTTAAAACCCACCTCTTAAGGCACCATATAACCTGGTATAGACATTATCCCTCTACATACCCAATATGATCCAACCCGCCTTTCACACTCCACTGCCAATCTATTTACAGCCTACCGATTCCCGTCATCTTATGTCTCACCCCCATATCCTTAGTCTGTAAGCTTGGGCAGGGTCCTCTTCCTATTGTATCACGGGATTGCTGTAAGAACTCTCACTCTGTTTACTCGTATTTTGTATTACCTGTGTATGTAATATGTATGACTTTGTATAACATGTATTACCCTGTATGTAATGTATGACTATGTAATTGTAAAGCACCACGGAAAATGTTGGCGCTATATAAATCGATAATATAATAACTCCCACGGATGAGTACATGTTATATATAGACTGGGGGAATAATCTCCACAGGTGAGCTACATTTAGGTTACAGACTGATGGAATTATCTCCACCAGGTGAGCTACATGTATGGTACAGACTGGATAGAATTATCTCCCACGGGTGAGCTACATGTATGTTACGACTTGTAGAATTATCTCCCATGGGTGAGCTACATGTATATTACAGATTGGGTAGTATATCTCCCACGGATAAGCTACATATAGGTTACAGACTAGACGGAATTATCTCCCACAGGTGAGCTACAGTATGTTACAGACTGGGTAGAATTATCTTCACGTTGGTACGAGAAATTCCACGTGTGAGCTACATGTATGTTACAGGGGGTGAGCTACATGTATGTTGCAGTCTGGGTAGAATTATCTCCACGGGTGAGCTACATGTAGGTTACAGATTGGGTGGAATTATTTTCCACGGGTGAGCTACATGTATGTTACACGACTGGATAGAATTATCTCCCATGGGTGAGCTACATGTATGTACAGAGTTGGAGGAATATATATAGATTTGCAAGAAAAACTACAGACACCTAAAATTCAGTAGAAACAAAAATTTATTTACAATTCATGAAATAATAAATATTATAATAACAATAAAAAATACAAATAATAAATACATCATTTATATATATAAATAGTACAAAACAAACAGCATGAGGAGGGGGAGGAGGTCCCGCAGAGCTTCAATCTAGTTTATATACAATCTAGACCTACATTCTGCCTACATATATCCTGATATCTATCTACAGCCGCTTTAGCTACACCAAGATTTTAGATCTTGTTTAAATTGAATCATTCTGGTTCTATCATTTCTATTCGGGTCCTGAAATATTTTGTTGCTTCCTATCTTATCCCAATGTCTATCTATATGCTGTCTACCTACATCCCAATGTCTATCTACACCCTGTCTACCTTCACCCTGTATCATATTCTGCTACCTACATCCCAAGTCTATCGACACCCTGTCTACCTTCACCCTGTCTATCTATATTCTGTCTACTACATCCCAATGTCTATCTACACCCTGTCTAGCTTCACCCTGTCTATCTATATCTGCCTACCTACATCCCAATGTCTATCTACACCCTGTCTACTCACCCTGTATTATATATCTGCCTACCTACATCCCAATGTCTATCTACACCCTGTCTAGCTACACCCTGTCTATCTATATTCTGCCTATCTACATCCCAATGTCTAGCTTCATCCTGTCTACCTTCACCCTGTCTATCTATATTCTGCATACCTACATCCCAATGTCTAGCTATATTCTGCTTACCTATATCCCAATGTCTATCTACACCCTGTCTACCTTCACCCTGTCTATCTATATTCTGCCTACCTACATCCCAATGTCTATCTACACCCTGTCTATCTATATTCTGCTTACCTACATCCCAATGTCTATCTACACCCTGTCTACCTTTACCCTGTCTATCTATATTCTGCCTACCTACACCCCAATGTCTATCTACACCCTCTCTACCTTCACCCTGTCTATCTATATTCTGCCTACCTACATCCCAATGTCTATCTATACCTGGTCTACCTATGTTCTGCCTAGCTATATCCCAATATCTATCTATACCCTGTCTACCAACATTCTGCCTACATATATCCCAATATCTATCTACTCCTGGTCTACCTATATTATCCTTTTTTACATTCTGTCCTCCTATATCTAGTCTATTTATGTCCTGCCTACCTATATTCTGTCTATCTATATATGTCTAACTTCATACTGCCTACCTACATACTGCTTACCTACCTGCCTCTAGCTACTATAAACTGTTTACCTATATCTTGTCTCTCTAAAAATCGATATCTATCTGCATCCCAACCTCTATTTACAACCTGATCTCTATTTAAGGCCCAATCTTTTTCTACTGCCTGAACTCTTTCTACTGCCTGAACTCTTTCTACTGCCGGAACTCTTTTTTCTGCCGGAACTCTTTTTTCTGCCGGAACTCTTTCCTGAACTCTTTCTACTGCGGAATCTTTCTACTGCTGAACCCTGCCGGACTCTTTGACTGCCGGAACTCTTCCTACAGCCGGAACTCTTCCTACTGCCGGAATTCTTTCTACAGCCCGGTGTTTATCTTCATCTCTTTCTACAGCCCGGTGTTCATCTTTGCCAATTTTCTTTTCCTCTTCTCTCTTCGGTTGCACTTTAATAGAAACATAGATTTATCTAATTAGCCTTTTCTGACAATCAGTAACACTGCACCAAGACAACATCTCTCTAGCAAGCCACCTGCTCCCTTTGGGTTGGTAAGTCATCCTGCTATCTCTAACAATAATTGATTTAATATAATAAACATTAGAGATATTCTTTCTTATCAAATTTTAAATTCTCTTTTTTTCCTTTTATTGTTTACATGTTGTACTACATTGGGTCTATTGTGTGTTCCCTATTATTTTTTATTATCTCCTGCAGTAAACCCCGTACTAGCGCATCGGCTATTATAAACCACGATGGTGCTGATATCACTGGTTGGACCCTCCGGACCCACTGGAGGACCCGAACTAAGAAAATCTACCGCAGAGCCCCTGCACCTTTATTCAAACAGACAGTAGGAGTTTGAGATAAAACTTATCAATGTCATCCACTGTTTATTGAATATTACACTAAAGGGCTAATGAAAGGTTTATTTAACTCCAGTGTTATCTTTATAACAAGAGGGAGACATTAAAATGGTTTCTCCCTAGAAAATCAGCAGAGCAGAACTTATCTCAAAGTTGCAGCCCCCACTATATGTATCACCTAGAAGGGCCCTACTGGAGAGAGCATCTTCCCTCTGTGGGGCCACTCTGGGGTGAGGATGAGGATCTGGTATTTTAGGTTCTCACCAATGGTTAGAGCAGATAAAAGAGAAGTTAAATAAACTCTTTCATTCCTCCATATCTGCTTCATAACCCACTAACAACAATAAAACCTCTTTCACCTTAATTGCTGGTGGAATAGGAAAAGGAAGTATTATTGTTACTGCTATGTTATTGCTATAAAATATTTCTCTTACATTCCAACCTTTCTGTAGATTGTGGATCCTTACAAGGCTAGCTATAGCACTTTTAGCAAGTCTAGACGCCGCAGATATTGCAAAAACCGTGCTGTAGAAGTCCATTGCTGCTGAGTTTTCCTGTGGATTCTTTCCCAGACACAAATCCAGAAAGTCTCTGAATTGCTTAGACTGAGAGAAATAATCATGATCAATAACACACTGTGCATCTCTAACCATCCAAGTAGACATCTATAAAATCCATCTGGAACACAGTTATTACTCACCATAATAAGGGAGACTTCATGTCGGTCTCCCCATTAAGGATCAGATTATTTGCAGTCGTCTGGAATGTCTCCTCAAAGCTAAAAGTTATAGAAACAAAAACACATGAGAAATGAATTAATTAACTTTAATTTATAGACCAAAAAATCTATAGTAAAAATACAGGACGGGCTGATTGGAAATATCCCACGTGAGTTAAAGGGGAGGTAGCGATTTGTTGAATTGATCATTGCAGTGTCATGTGTGTGTCTCTTTCTGGGATATTTTAGTATTTACACATAGTGACAATAGTGAGTTTTATTACGTGGCTCTCCTTCTGCCATCTCTATCAAGACGATCCCAAATGACCAGATGTCACACTAGAAAGAAGAGATTAAACATTAGATATCGGAGGACAGGATCCATGTTTTACTTCCACAAGTTATTAATAATTCTTCATCCTTTTCTGATAAATGTGGCTAATTTTGATTGTACCAAATGAGTTTTTTTCACAGTCCAGGTTCTGCCATCCAAGTGTCCACGTTTTCCCTTTTTGGGGGCTTGTCCTGCTGTCAGAGACTAGGTGGATGGGGATTAAATAGTCTGGGGAATGGATTAAGGATATTTTGGAGGTAGAGCTAGGTTATCCTTGGGTAAAGTACGTATATATAGGTTTTCCATATATCCTAGAATGTTAAAGGTATTCCATGTTAGGGATCCCAGATCTATTTTATCCACAATAAATTTCCGATTACTGATAGGATGAATAGGTTTACTGTAAAGGTCCATACACATGTGTAATTACAGGGACCGACTACCAGGCGGATCTTCAACAAGCCCTGACAAAGTGTCCATTCACGGCACGAGTATTAGCTGAAACGGCTGGGTATACACATCGTGGCACGTGGGTCAGCCCCGTGATTGACGTGTGAATGAGGCTTAAAGAAATATAACTAAATTGACTTAACTAATGAAATTGCCATTAACTATAAAGAAAATGGTCAGAATGGAGTCACAACATTTACTAAGACCTTATTTAGTAAAGGTGGCCATACGTATTGCGATATATCACCCATGTGTAGGGGCTGAATTGACCGTAATGCAGACGACCGACCGTGATCTAGACTAGTACCAAATCATACTGGGAGATTTCTTACCCAGTGATATCTTTACCCACCTGTATAAAAACAGAGCGATGTATTGTGACGGCAATATAAATTATTAATCTACAACTTACTGATACATTGTATCCTTGCTTTTGTCAAGCAAACATCTGATCACTTCGGGAGCCGTCCAGTATACAGTCCCCGCGTATTCGGTGTTGTGTCTTCTGGCCCATTGAATATTTTGGCCAATCCCAAATCAGCTGTAATTACACATTAATTAATATTTTCCACTAATTAAATGTGATTCTAATCGATTAAAAAGCTTCTAAAATGCATTAATATAGAATAAAATCCTATACAGGTTATACCCAGGTACCTGCAATTTCATATCATGGAACAATTCATTCATCTTTACATATTTAAGGGTTACGCTAGTCACACACATATTACATCAATGTTCCATCGGATCGAATGTGAAATTGATAGTATCATTGGGTCAGGTACACAGAGACTTATCTAGATATGTTACCATAGACATTACACCTGTAAAATTGGCATAACTGGTGGGACTGTTATTTGGAACACGGAGGAAAGCGTATGGCCACCTTTAGCTAGACAGTGTACAAATCATTAAAAGATTGAATTCCCTTACCATTTTTACGTCACCAGCGAAATGAATAGATATTTTTTCCCTTTAGATCTCGGTGCGCAATATTCTTATCATGGAGGTAACGTAATCCCTGCAGAGATTGATAAACAGACACATTATATCCTTATTCCTCTAATGATACATAGTTTAGCAATTCTGTGTGTGATGTGAAAATAAACGCTTGTTCATATAGAATATATATATATATATATAGTAATGTGATATTTGGTACCGTCTCTCGGTATATAAGAAACTAGAGTCCGATTTCAAAGCGCTGGTTTGTTATTGAAATACCTTTATAATAAAGTTTGGCAGCTCTAAATATAAACACGTGTGTTTGTTTAATATGGGTTCAAATAATATTTACTAATTTACTCCAATAAAATCTTACTTTAGTTTGTAGAAAACCCTGCATTAGATATTAAATATCCAGCCCTGCTGTACTCTATAGACGTATTACTAGTCTCCTTAAATATCTGCTAAATGTATCTAAAGGTCCGTACACACGTCCGATATTTCAACCCCCGAGTACAAGGCGCATACGCGACAAAGGGCCATTTCGGATTGACGAAGGCCACCCGTGGCAGGTGCAATACATGTGTGATTATCGGCCCAAACAGTCGTTCGTCACGCACTCGGGAATCGTTTGTCGTACGAGGTATCGGACGTGTGTACGAGGCTTTAGTATATGTTTGATTTATGAAATAAATTGTATTACTTGCCATCTATAATAAAACATCTTCCATGTTCTTGAATGAGAAACAATACAGTTAGAAACGTACCTGCAGTATCTCCGTTGAGACATACCGAATCCAACTCTCCAGGAAATAGTATCCATAGAGCGAATAGTGGATTTTAAGGATATTATCTAGACAGCCTCCACTGCAAAAACTCCATGATGATCTACAAGGAATAGAAATGATTTAGTTAGGTGGAAAGAGATTTCAGTGTGTAAATTCTACGGATTATCATTTCATAAAGATTAGTATTCTTATTAAGTGAAACTCAAAGCTCCAGCACCAACTATAAATGTGCTGAGTGTAGCAGGATGTGTTTACTGTAAGGTCCCATTCTATATTACTTTCTATCCGTGTATTAAGGAGAGATCCCACATCGGCTGAACTATTACTATATTAACCACAGATCATTGAGAGTTTCTTACCCATAGCCTTTTCTTCTGTCTCTCTGGGTCGTAGTGTGTAAAAGCTCCCCGACATGGGATGATATTTTTGTGCTTCAATTTTTTGAGCAAAAAGGCTTCTTCTAAGTCGATTTCCTGGTTTAAAAACAAATAAATGATAAAGTAGCGGAAATGTTACACACGTATCAGAAAGAAACACGGATTTCTATCATTTATAGCAGATTGCTATTTTAAGTCTTTTGTTTAAAAAAAAAATATTAACATGAAAACCATTGTATATTTTTAAATAACATAATTTTCATTCTGGGAGTCCATGTTCAGATACAGGAGCATCTCTACAATATCCAGTATATAAACATCTATCAGATACTTACCGTGTCTACACCGCAACTTTCACGGCTATGTCAGAATGCGGTCTTTATATTGGGTCTGGAATAAAAATAGATTGTGAATTTAATATTTAATAATAAATGGTGCTAAAATGATTTAAATAGACGTTATAAACTTACTTTGTAGACCTTTCGAATCCTCCATAGCCGATAAGTTGCATTAATTCAAATTTGTTTTTGGGATCCTAAAATAATAATGAGTAAATAATAGTATAAATAATATGAATATAAACAAAAATAGGAAAAACCTCACCAAACAACAGGAAGAGAAATATTATCCAATAACAAGACAAGTTAATTTACTATCGCTATCGTACATTTAAGACCAAACGTTCGGTAATTACCGAACGTTCAGTCATAGAATACCATGCAGTAGTAAACTAACGTAATAGTATTCTATAGGGATCGTAAATCTACAATTTCGTTATCGTAGATCTAGATTGTTTTTACCCATGATTAAAGGCGCGATACCGTGCCTTTATAAATACGGGCCAAGTCTGGATAGTCAGTCTATCCCGTGTGACTTTAAATCACATAACTAATCACACTAACTAAAGCCTCTGAACATTTTAACCAAATAACCTGCAGATCCAAGTAATGTAAATTTAAACTTACTGATGACTTTTCTTTAATTAAATTTTCGATGACGGACTTTTCCGACTTTGATTTCCTGAAGAAAAAAAAAGTTTATTTAAATATAAACTTTCTATTTATTAAGGTTTTGTACTTTTAATTATAAATAATATCTGTATATATTATATTTCTTATTTTTATTTATGTTTCTGTTTCAAATCTGAATAAAAGTTGCTAATAGTTATAAATCTTCCTTCCTTTCTACTTACTTGCTTTTCTGGAATGTCCGCTGCTTGTATGCCTGAAGAAGAAGAGAATATTAAAATAAGTTTTTATAGAGAAATTTTCATTTAGAAAAACATGTAATTATGGGACAGAATAAATAATAAAGTGTGTATTGTAAAGGTCTAATTCAAAATGAACATGAGCTTTCTAAATCTACAATTTCGTTATCGTAGATCTAGATTGTTTTTACCCATGATTAAAGGCGCGATACCGTGCCTTTATAAATACGGGCCTAAAGTCTGGGATAGTCAATCTTATCCCGTGGGACTTTAAATCACACTAACTAATCACACTAACTAATGCCTCTGAACATTTTAACCAAATAACCTGCAGATCCAAGTAATGTAAATGTAAACTTACTGATGACTTTTCTTTAATTAAATTTTCGATGACGGACTTTTCCGACTCTTTGATTTCCTGAAGAAAAAAAAAAGTTTATATTTCTATATAAACTTTCTATTTATTAAGGTTTGTACTTTAATATAAATAATATCTGTATATATTATATTTCTTATTATTATTTATGTTTCAAATCTGTATAAAAGTTGCTAATAGTTATAAATCTTTCTACTTACTTCCTTTTCTGGAATGTCCGCTGCTTGTAATGCCTGAAGAGAAGAGAATTTGAAAAAAATATTTATTAGAGAAATTTTCATTTAGAAAAACATGTAATTATGGGACAGAATAAATAATAAAGTGTGTATTGTAAAGGTCTAATTCCAATGAACATGAGCTTTCTATCCGACGTTAACCTAGATTCATACGCTGTTGGTGGTTTATTTAATATATATCGGACCTAGGATATGTTTTTTCTTTATTCCTACTTACTTGTCGTTTTCCAATGTCTGGTACTTGAATTTCCTTAAGGAGGGAAAGATTTATTATCAGTGATAAGTAAAAATATATTGAGAAAAACATTGTATTTCAGCTTTATATAATATATTTATATTGTACTAAATGATGGTCAGATCTTGGTTATGTTAGGAATAAACCAATATCATTTCAGACTCTAGGTTTTGCAATGTTGCTTGCTAGTATACAAAACCCACACATCTACACATTTTCAAAGTAAATTATCAATCAAATTGCTATTATTGGTGTAAACCTCCATTCTACCTACTTTATTATCTTCTGGAATGTCCGATGTTTGTATTGCCTTAAGAGGAAGAGATTTATCAGTTTGTCAGAACAATATAATTATTATAAATTAGCAGTATTTATAGTACATTGATTGAGGACGCAATATTGGGATCTAAAGGGGTATCAGATTATACACAGGATATAGAACATACGTGGCTACCATATAATCATGTAGCAGATCTATATTTTGAGAAGTATAAAGGCTAATTCACGGTTATTACTAAGCCAATATTATATAAAGTGATCAAATAATTATCTGATACTGTATTAAATGGAAATTAAATTGCTATTACTGAATAGACCTTTCTACTTACTTTGTTGTTTATATACATCTGATGTCTGTATTTCCTTAAGGAGAAAAAAGGATATTGTTTGTTTATATAGAAACATGCATATACACATGCCAGTCCTGAGTAGTTGGTATAATATAGTCATAGTGTTAATTAGAGACATTGAATAGAAAGCACATAAATGTCCTGATCTCCGTGTGTCCTTACTTTGTGATCGATTCCGGTATTGTAGTTTGGGTTCCTTAGGGAAAAAATAGGAAATAAAACGGTTAATATAAATATTTCTATTCTGAAAAACCATAGAATTTCTAGTTACCATCCCAAATTACACCGAATTGTTCTACTTACTTTATCTACAAATCGAATTATCGGTGTTTGGATTTCCTTAAGGGAGAAAAAGGGTTGTTAGAATTTATTAGAAAGTTTCATTTATAGAAGGTGAATAAAAGAATATAAACTCAGTAATAGGTTATTACATTATAATAATACATCCATCATGTATTATTTTATCCTTAAAATTAACATGATAAAATTTAGTTTATTATCGGATACTAGTGTCATGGCCATGTATTAAGTATAGAAAATAAACTATCCTTATCCAAAAATAGGATCTTTTATAACAGACTAAAGGTCCGTACACATGTGCGTTTGTGTCCAAACTGCCGTAGAGTCTATGGGGGCTCTGTCGGGTGTCTACGATCTGACCCAGCAGAGCATCAACGAGACCCAACCAATCTCCTATATACTGATCGATACTAAGCCAAATCACATTGTCGGATTCTGCTTGTTAATGACTTTCCGATTCTGTCTCTTCAGTAATTATAAAAAGTCTTTGAAGCTTTACAATATATTTTAATTAACTAAATTCTGCTAATACCCGGTAGTTAGAATGAATGAGCAGGATAATGGAATGTTCTGATTGAGATATCATTTTCTAGTATATTAATATTGGTTCTGAGCAATATTAAAAGGAACATTTAAAATAAGCCACTATTCCTAATATTTTATCTTATTTTACTTACTTGTCTTCTAATGGATGTTCCAAGGTCTGAGTTTCCTTAGAGAAAAGAGATCATTGGTATTTAATAAAAAGGTTTATTTATTGTGTTACCATCCCAAATTACATCGAATTGTTCTACTTACTTTATCTACAAATCGAATTATCGGTGTTTGGATTTCCTTAAGGGAGAAAAAGGGTTGTTAGAATTTATTAGAAAGTTTCATTTATAGAAGGTGAAATAATAGAATATAAACTCAGTAATAGGTTATTACATTATAATAAAAATCCATCATGTATATTTTTATCCTTAAAATTAACATTATAAAATTTAGTTATTATCGGATATGTGTCATGGCCATGTATTAAGTATAGAAAATAAAACTATCCTATCCAAAAATAGGATCTTTATAAACAGACTAAAGGTCCGTACACATGTGCGTTGTGTCCAAACTGCCGTGGAGTCTATGTGGGCTCTGTCGGGTGTCGACGATCTGACCCAGCAGAGCATCAACGAGACCCAACCAATCTCCTATATACTGATCGATACTAAGCCAAATCACATTGTCAGATTCTGCTGGTTAATGACTTTCCGATTCTGTCTCTTCAGTAATTATAAAAAGTCTTTGAAGCTTTACAATATATTTTAATTAACTAAATTCTGCTAATACCCAGGTAGTTAGAATGAATGAGCAGGATAATGGAATGTTCTAGATTGAGATATCATTTGAGCAATATTAAAAGTAACATTTAAATAAGCACTATCCTAATATTTTATCTTATTCTACCTTACTTTGTCTTCTAATGGATGTTCAAGGTCTGAGTTCCTTAGAGAAAAGAGATCATTGGTATTAATAAAAAGGTTTATTTATTGTGTTATTCTGGCATATAATATAGAAGTTCTTATTGGTTACCCCTATCTAACAGGATACTCATAGGATATAATAGGGAGATTATTGTTTTATGTCATATAAATGTGGACTTTAGCTCGAAATTAAGTTCCTTACATTTTAGGGATCCCAGTCTTTATAATTACTACTTTTGTGTCTATTATTACGTCTGTTTGAATTACTTGATCGCTCCTTGTCTAATTGGTGTTTGGATTTCCTTAAAGAGATAAAAGGTTATCAGTATTTAATTAGAATTTCCATTTAATTATAGGACCAAACAAATTTAGTAATGGGTCCTTAGTGGATCCAAATGATCTTTATTATTAAAATAAAAAAAAATCAAAATGTGCAATCCTCAGGGTAATATAAAACAGTCTCTTATGTAACAGTACAAAAGACCAGTAAAAAGTGGTTGCGAGCAGCTTTGCTCCTGAGTGAGCTCGTAATCAGCTACAACAGGAGCAGAGGTGGCTGGAGTTCCAGCGAGGAATCGGCTGTTTGCACCAGGGAAAGGGAAAATTTAAACACAAGTGGGGTTTTGGGGAGTAATAATGCTTTTTTCTGGCCTTTAAGTAAAATAAAATAAACTCCTATTACGATATTATCGATCTTATTATTACTTACCTTGTCTTTGTTGTTATTTAAGTTTGTTGTTCCCTTTAAAAGAAAAACAGTGAATAAATATAATTCATAATGTCTTATGTATCCAATAGAAAAGCTCCAGCTAAAATCTAGAATTATGGGACATATAATTATGGGATATTTATTTTGGTGTGTTAAGTTTAAGTAAAATATAAATGTTGATATGACTTCTTATCATTACTTACCTTGTCTGCATTTCCATAATTGTTGTGGTTTCCTTAATTAAAAAAGGTTTTTATATATTTATTACATTATATTATAATAATACAGTATAATCTACAGAATACCTTATATGGTAAATGTATATTACATATATTAAGATATTGTACATGGTATTACCTTATCTTGCGATTTCCATAATTGTTGTGGTTTCCTGAATATAAAAAAGGTTTATATATTTAACATTATATTATAATAATAACAGTATAATCTACGAAACATTATTATATGGTAAATGTATATTACATATACTGATATTGTACATGGTATTACCTTTCTGCCATTTCCATAATTGTTGTGGTTTCCTTAATTAAAAAAAGGTTTTATATATTTATTACATTATATTATAATAATAACAGTATAATCTACAGAATACATTATATGGTAAATGTATATTACATATATTACTGATATTGTACATGGTATTACCTTATCTGCATTTCAAATTGTTTGGGTTTCCTTGAATATAAAAAGGTTTTATATATTTATTACATTATATTATAATAATAACAGTATAATCTACAGAATACATTATTATGGTAAATGTATATTACATATATTACTGATATTGCACATGGTATTACCTTATCTGCGATTTCATAATTGTTGTGGTTTCTCTTGAATATAAAAAAGGTTTTATATATTTATTACATTATATTATAATAATAACAGTATAATCTACAGAATACATTATATGGTAAATGGATTACATAATATACTGATATTGCACATGGTATTACCTTATCTGCGATTTCCATAATTGTTGTGGTTTCCTTGAATATAAAAAAAGGTTTTATATATTTATTACATTATATCAAAATAATAACAGTATAATCTACAGAATACATTATTATATGGTAAATGTATATTACATATATTACTGATATTGTACATGGTATTACCTATCTGCGATTTCCATAATTGTTGTGGTTTCCTTAAATATAAAAAAGGTTTTAATATATTACATTATATTATAATAATAACAGTATAATGTACAGAATACATTATATTGTAAATGTACATTACATATATTACGGATATTGCACATGGTATTATCTCTATATGTGATGTCATCCCCTGCAGATTATGTTATGCTACATAATAATATTAAAAGATACAACGTTGTAACTCTGACAAATTTAACACCAACCAGGTTTATAGAACAAACTAAACATGGAAATAATAAGGATTTTCTACTTACGTCTCTCACAGAGGAAGTTTCCACCTCTTGTTGCTTTTGGGGGAAAAAAAGAAATGAATGTTTTTATTATGTGAAATAATCACTAATCAGAATGAATGTAAATCCATAGATGTAACTAAATGTTTATTTCATAATAAGACGTAAAGGAACATTGTCCGTGATTAGTGTGCAGGGTCCATATGTACCTATCAATACTGTTTACATACGGTGGGAGGACAGTGATGATATGTTTTAGTTTCTCCATTTATCAGGTGGATAAAGACCAAACCTTTTATTAACGATAAAAATTCTATCCAACGTGATCTGGTTATGAAAGAGCAACTGCTGTGGGGCCTGGTTAGAACAGGACAGTACGGACTATGGGCACATGATGGGAAGTGTAGAAAGATTTTCTATTAATGATGTCACAAATAGTACAGATCACATTTACTTATGGTCCGTACACACGTCTGATTGGACGGATGATACACAACCCCAGAGCGCAAGTAACACCCAATGAAACGCCGTTTCAGCTGAGAGTCTACCCGAGCGAACTCACACACGTACGATTATCAGCCAAAATCGGACGTTCGCTGCGCGTATGTACGTACTTGTCCGTCATCCCTCGCCCGTCCTATAGGACATGTGTCAAGGCTTTAGAGTGATTGGGCTCTGTTACTAGGCCCCCTGGGCAGAGTGGAGATAAAACAAGTTCCAATGAAAGGATCTTACCAGAGAGGCATTTCTGCTTATCCGCCAAAAGGGGTCACATTCTCTGTGGAAGTCTGTAAAAGACAGATTAGAATAACATTACAACAAAACAGGAGGATCCAAATGATAACCCTACTTATGACAATACAATGATAGGGAAAGTCACAGTATACCCACACCCCATTAGGCCTCTCTATTTCATAGTAAAGATGTCTGAAACTCACTAGTTTCCTTCTGTTTTCACATTCTCCGATCTCGGGAAAATCCCGAAGATCCAAAATGGACCGAATTGTGATTTTAGCTAATGTTCGAGGCTATTTTCAATAATCTTCTAAAATAGCCTTGAACGTTCGATAATCCTTGAAAATACAATGAGGACTACTTTCCAGTTTCCGATCGTATTTTCGAGGATTATCGACGTTGGAGGTTATTTTCGATATCCTGAACAATCGATAATTATAGAAAATAGGCTCGAAGTCCTAAGATGCGGACAATAAGTCCGGATTTGGATGGATCATTGGATGTCGGAACCAATGGCCCGTGTCGGATCTGGGTCCGAGTCAGACCTGGATCCCATCTCTATTTCATAGGCAGTGATACAATGTATAAAAATCTATCACAATGAGCGGTAATGAAAATCATTGTAAGTTCCTATAAAGTCTGATGTATATCAGTTGGTTTAGGCCCAGGTACGTTATATAAGTTATAATGTACCACTTACTAATCTTTCCTATAAGATATGCACAAACTAGTGTAGGCAACTTCAAATAATATACACATACTATACATTGTAATAGGTTGTGTTCAAAACTGAGTGTGTATTCTGACAGATATATCTGCACACACACTGACACTATAGTAATATAATGATATAATATAGAGGAACCATCAATATTCCTGCAATAAGAGAGGCAGGGGAATGATATGGAAGGACCATGTACTGGCTATATTACTGTTAGATTATATTATTATATTTTACAACTATTACTTACTTTCTTTTCAAGTGTGAAGAATCTTTTGAACTTCTTCATTGGATTGTTTCTCCTCTCTCACCTTCATGTCGCATTAAGAGAATAAAATGGAATTGAGATTTGGTCTATGATATTCTCACTCTATAAATAACCATAGAATAAAAAGCAGCAGAATGTTCTAGAAAGGAATATGAAGCAAACTGGACACATAGCTACAGACCCAACTACCCTGTCTCTGCCCTTAGTAGATATAAAGTCTATTTCCCGGGAGGGAATTTCCCATTCCAGTGAATGTCAATAGAAAGTGAAATGTGGAAATGGAACTGTTTAGACCCTAATGTTCTTTTCTACTTACGTCTCCAGCTAGAACCATCTCTGGACCGCCCAGCTTCTGGGTTTCAGTCTAAGAGAAAGAAAAATGGATCAGTAATTTTTATTCTATAAAATATCTCTACATAGCTAGAAAAAGACAGCCCGATGAACCGAGAGACGCTATCGGCAACCCGTGCAAAAACCGGCGATGCCATATGCCAATAGCGGCTCGGTGCATTGCTAACAGCTGGCGTTTAAAGTGCCGCAATAGAGATGGAGCTTTTGGGTATAACATCGTTTGCGGTGGCTGCTGGTGGTGACTTCCATATTAGCCATGCAACGCTGCGATGGAGTTTTAAGTCAACTAACTGATATAACATCGGTTTTAAAATGACAAAACTCCAGACCAGGAGCGGTGTGCATCTTGGTGCATGGCCCTGATAGAATTATGGGACTAATATACCATAAAACGGCACTGCCATCGCACCATGTGGCTTTTTATACCATCGGTAAGGACCAGTTAAAACTCTGAACAGGGAAACTGTGAAAGGAGGAGGAACCGTGACTTATAGATTGGATTTAAACTTTACCACAGAGATTCAATATGGTGAAAATCCATGTAAAACCCACGTTAAACGAAGTAATATCAGGTTAACGTGTGTTTTACACGGACTGTAGGACACACTGCCATTTCTAAACGTTTATGGAAACAGCGCAGCGCGTCCGATACAAATCCCTATGGTTAAGATTAGTGCTACCTCATAACGCGAACCGACGGGCTCTGTATGGGATCGCCGTTTTGCCCCCTGTCTCCGGTTGTTCTCCCTTCCACCGATGTCGTTCCTTCTCTATACAACCTCTGCAATTCATTTAAAAGATGATGACAAGTCGTTTCCTGTATTTAGAAACCTCTGTACTGTGCGGCTGTTGGGTGCGTTGTGTTTTCGACCTCAGTGATTGAGGACGCGGTCACGTAACACAACGTCCTGCGATGGCTACCTGACGCATTGCTCTTACCTGTGATGTATAGTTTGTCATGTACAGGTTATAGGTATAGACCCTCTGTCATTCATTGTTACACTGACCAATCGGTACCTTGCTGCTGACCTCTGACTATAGCGCTTCCCTTCTCGCCTTGCCGGTACGCACATAGGAGGGCTGACCTCATGACTCAAGTGTGAGTCTTAGCCACGTCATAGTGTGTTCACAGGGAACAGGAACGATTGTCAAACGTCTGGAGCAGCGAGAGAGTCAACCCCACAAGTTCAAGCGTCCACGACCGAGTGTGTGTGTGGAAAGAAGTTGGCGATTCGACGGACACTCGTGTGGTAGTGTGACGCTAAGGATTGTTCCACATGGTGGAGGAAGCAGTGTGTCACCTGGTCACAATCACCAGTCCTTCATCAAACGACCCTTGAGACCCCCTACATTTCTCTCACACACTTGTCCTGGCCCTCCACCAGATATAATAATAGTATAAAAAACTCAATAACTATATATATATATATATATATATATATATATACTTGTTCTCAGCTCCTCCAAAGAGGTCGAATATATATCGTACCCATTCCATATTCGCGCAAACGTAGATCATAGTTCCAGTGAGCCAGACCTCCCAGACGTCACATGTGGCGATAGGGGGGAGGACACGATTTAACTGAAGATACAAGAGCGATGGCCGCATTCGGTGTTGAGTAGTTCACGACACAGGTACATGATAATGAACCGAAACATCATTACCGAACGTTCGCAATGTAAACTAAAACTAGTTTCAATAACACAAACTTGACATCGGTTATTTGTACATTTAGTTGAATGATCGATAAATTTTGGACTGTGCCACAATGAGTACACGTGTTCGCGTTTAAAGGCGAATGGCTGATGTCTAAAACACTGGACTTCGCTAAATAACAGTCAGGAATATACACGGCCTCTTCATTATAACCACCCGTACCCACAAGACTCCCTGGAGATCCATGACTGAACTCTGTTACAGATATTCCCGCCTGAGCTATAATGCACTGTTAGGACCTCGTTATACAGCTGGGATACAGAACTTTGCACACATTTATATAACAAATATAACCCTGACACTGAAGTAGTGACCAATTTTAGGTGATATGAATGACATTAATAGTACACAGATATATAACCCTGGACACTGACTGTTCATCATTTGTGTGATCTGACTACCCATTTACGCACTTATCAGCCAAACAAAATAAGAATCCACTGGAACATCGCTTGTTACCATGGCTGACGCATGAATACATTATATCTAACAAATACTAAACCTTCGGAATCGCCACTGTTAAGTATTGGCTGATACGAATGACCGCTTCCTACCAGCTAAATTGAAACGTTGGGATGTGAACTGTTACTATTGCGTGATGATTGGATATGACGCACCGATTATAGTGTCCACCCCCCCCCAATATAAACCTTGGAAGGACTGTTACTATAGTTGGGTGCATATGTGACAGACCTTTATACACAAGATAACCCTGGATGACTTTTTGGTCTCATTGGTGATAGAGAATCACCTTGTAAATTACAAATTATAAACCCAGAGAATTGATTCCCTCCCATGTTGTGTGTTATCATACACTTGGTGATAATGATATCAACCATGTGTAAGATACAAATCTAAACCCGGGAAATGACCCTGGGTAACATATTGGTGTAGATATGAATCACATTTAATGACAAATATAAACCCTGGAATGACTGGTACTACTTGGTGGGATATGAATGACATTTATTATACAATATAAACGCCCTCACGACTGGACTGTTTACATTGGGGTGTTGAATCACACACTTATATACACAATCTACAACCACCACGCAGAGGGGTGCACTTTCGCTCCTCACACTATTGGTCCGCGACTATGAATCACATTGCCGCTTAATTGTTCATGGTTAATGCAGAATTCTCGTGGACAGAACACCCCGTATTCGTAGGACCTTCGGAATGTGTTTGCACCACGCACACACATGGGAGTGCCCTGATTCACAAGCCCACCCCGCCGACCTTCACAACATAAGGCTACTGGTTTACTCCTCTAAGCTTAACTGCATGGCCCCACCACCCATCATGGGCCTTGTTGGTCCCTACCATCTACGTCCCAATACAACCAGTTACGGCGTGTGCCACCAAGTACTTGTACCATCATCGCTTGTCACCATCACCTTCACCAAAACACATCATATTCCCACCCACCAACCCCCAAATGGCATAGCCAACACTACAATTGATCCAATTACAGTGCGAGGCATTACTTGTCACACCTAATAACATCATTGAAAGTCCTTACACCGTTTATTGACACTGGAGACTCCTGTGTATAGTCACATGACTACAGTTCGGCTCCTTGTGCCAAGGATAGTGTTTCATTTACTATGTGTGTTTTGCAAACCACCAAGTGATACCACCGATGTCCCCCTCAATGTCCGCATCAAAACCAAGACTCGATGCTACGATTAAAAAACATTCACAGTAGCTCAGACAGCACAACACAGACAAGGAGACGCACATCACGTATGGCAGAGACAATGACGCCCGTTCAGACCACTAACGTGCTGCTGTGAACTAGTTATCCGTGTTACCATCCACAGTTACTCCCCCATCGCGCCTAATTCACCTCTTGTAGCACCTGTCCTGCACCCCAATTTTGACCCCCACGGCTCACTCTGTAACCATACCAGTTTTTGCTTAGTAACATGTTGTGTTCATAGTGTCGCTTCGAAGCACAATGTGCCACCTCCACTCAGGACTCATAACATTACATACATGAAGTATATTACGTAGAACGACTGCACATTGTGTTTATCCCACCTGTTTTTACTCTCTGTTCCATCTTTTAAAACCACTCACACACTTGCACGTAATTACCTTTATACACCACACTTATGACAATCGGCAACGCCGGGTTTATATCTGCAGATTATATAGAAATAAAACAAACTGAAAATCTAAATAAAAACACATATCCTGGTTTAAACTCGGACAGAGCACAAACTAGCGAACTCACAGTACCCCAATAGACAGAAGAAAGTGCACAATCCACCACACCATTTTTTATGTGTTATTACATTCATCACTGCAATTGGGTTACCATCTATATCAAAATCAGCAAGTTTACTATTTTGTTACTCTATACTATTCAATTAGTTAATAGTAATATGTATATTAATTTACCGCACTCGCCAATAGATACAACATAGAATTGCAGTATTACCCATTCTTTATGATCCTAAAATCTTACAAACGCAGCAATTATCTGTTATATTTGACAGTTGTACCCTCTGAACTAATTGGATCTTATTGACATTAGATACTTTTTTGTTACTCTTTTACTACTTGTATTATATGATGGTAGCACACACTAGTGAGTGACGCTGTACAGGTCACTATCTCTGAAACTCATTCCACCCCTCCTCGTGCAAAACAGAAACTATTTGTCTACTATGTTACTACTCGAATAACTAGAGTTGTCAGCTTACGGCCACTAGTATACCCCTCCCTTTTTTATTCTCCCACTTCTTCCTCCTCGAATTTACCGCTTCGCTACTCTATAATATTTATACAATAGAATATTTACTATTTTACTCTATAATATTTAGACAATAGAATATTTACTATTTTACTCTATAATATTTAGACAATAGAATATTTACTATTTTACTCTATAATATTTATACAATAGAATATTTACTATTTTACTCTATAATATTTAGACAATAGAATATTTACTATTTTACTCTAGAATATTTATACAATAGAATATTTAGACTATATGCACCAGGACAAACACTATGGTATTGAATTAGAAATGATCCCACAGCCCCTTCTATGTATGGAAATAAATCCACTTTGTATTGTATTAAATAATATTAATGATGGAGAACCAAAATATGTACTCACCCTAATGACTATGAAATGTAAATGAGAAACTTTGTTAAGATGTTGGTTAACAGTGTGTGGTATCATCAATGATGACATCACATATTGGATGGAAGCCAAGTAAATATGTAAATGTGTTGCCATGGAAACAAACATATTACTACAAAGAAAAAAGATGATAAATATAAAAGCCCCTCTATTGTTAGTATTTTACTCTATACTATTTATGGAAAAGAATATTTGACTATATCACTAGGACAAACACTATGGTATCGAATGGAGTCCTGAAATTACATTAATCATCTTTTTTTCTTTATTGTAATATTTTGGTCAGATCCATAAAACTTTTATTATATGTAATTTCCCTTTAGAATGATCCCACAGCCCCTTCTATGTATGGAAATTAGTTTCACATTGTCTTTTATATCAAATTAATACTAATGATGGAGACCAAAAAATATGTACTCACCTCCAATGACCTGAAATGTAAATGAGAATTTTATCAAGTGCGTGATATCATCAATGATGACATCACTTATGGATGGAAGCCAAGCTAAATATGTAAATGTGTTGCCATGGAAACGGGGTGGGCTTTGCAGGGAAGACCATCCAAAATAAAGGTCATCCAAAGTAAAATTTTAATAGGTGAAATGGAGGTTTAACAAGGGAGTAATTTCTGACATACTCGCTCTATCTTCCTTACAAATGATATCTCAATCTAGAACATTCCATTATCCTGCTCATTCATTCTAACTACCTGGGTATTAGCAGAATTTAGTTAATTAAAATATATTGTAAAGCTTCAAAGACTTTTTATAATTACTGAAGAGACAGAATCGGAAAGTCATTAACCAGCAGAATCCGACAATGTGATTTGGCTTAGTATCGATCAGTATATAGGAGATTGGTTGGGTCTCGTTGATGCTCTGCTGGGTCAGATCGTCGACACCCAACAGAGCCCACATAGACTCCACGGCAGTTTGGACACAAACGCACATGTGTACGGACCTTTAGTCTGTTATAAAAGATCCTATTTTTGGATAAGGATAGTTTTATTTTCTATACTTAATACATGGCCATGACACTAGTATCCGATAATAAACTAAATTTTATAATGTTAATTTTAAGGATAAAATAATACATGATGGATTTATTATTATAATGTAATAACCTATTACTGAGTTTATATTCTATTATTTCACCTTCTATAAATGAAACTTTCTAATAAATTCTAACAACCCTTTTTCTCCCTTAAGGAAATCCAAACACCGATAATTCGATTTGTAGATAAAGTAAGTAGAACAATTCGATGTAATTTGGGATGGTAACACAATAAATAAACCTTTTTATTAAATACCAATGATCTCTTTTCTCTAAGGAAACTCAGACCTTGGAACATCCATTAGAAGACAAAGTAAGTAGAAATAAGATAAAATATTAGGAATAGTGGCTTATTTTAAATGTTACTTTTAATATTGCTCAGAACCAATATTAATATACTAGAAAATGATATCTCAATCTAGAACATTCCATTATCCTGCTCATTTCATTCTAACTACCTGGGTATTAGCAGAATTTAGTTAATTAAAATATATTGTAAAGCTTCAAAGACTTTTTATAATTACTGAAGAGACAGAATCGGAAAGTCATTAACCAGCAGAATCCGACAATGTGATTTGGCTTAGTATCGATCAGTATATAGGAGATTGGTTGGGTCTCGTTGATGCTCTGCTGGGTCAGATCGTAGACACCCGACAGAGCCCCCATAGACTCTACGGCAGTTTGGACACAAACGCACATGTGTACGGACCTTTAGTCTGTTATAAAAGATCCTATTTTTGGATAAGGATAGTTTATTTTCTATACTTAATACATGGCCATGACACTAGTATCCGATAATAAACTAAATTTTATATGTTAATTTTAAGGATAAAATAATACACTGATGGATGTATTATATAATAATAACTATTATATTATATCTATTTTCACCTTCTATAAATGAAACTTTCTAATAAATTCAAAAACCCTTTTCTCCCTTAAGGAAATCCAAACACCGATAATTCGATTTGTAGATAAAGTAAGTAGAACAATTCGGTGTAATTTGGGATGGTAACTAGAAATTCTATGGTTTTTTAGAATAGAAATATTTATATTAACCATTTTATTTCCTATTTTTTCCCTAAGGGAACCCAAACTACAGATACCGGAATCGATCACAAAGTAAGGACACACGGAGATCAGGACATTTATGTGCTTTCTAGTCAATGTCTCTAATTAACACTATGACTATATTATACCAACTACTCAGGACTGGCATGTGTATATGCATGTTTCTAATAATAAACAAACAATATCTCTTTTTCTCCTTAAGGAAATACAGACATCAGATGTTAGAATAAACAACAAAGTAAGTAGAAAGGTCTATTCAGTAATAGCAATTTAATTTCCATTTAATACAGTATCAGATAATTATTTGATCACTTTATATAATATTGGCTTAGTAATAACCGTGAATTAGCCTTTATACTTCTCAAAATATAGATCTGCTACATGATTATATGGTAGCCACGTATGTTCTATATCCTGTGTATAATCTGATACCCCTTTAGATCCCAATATTGCGTTCTCAAATCTCAATGTACTATAAATACTGCTAATTTATAATAATTATATTGTTCTGACAAACTGATAAATTCTCTTCTTCTTAAGGCAATACAAACATCGGACATTCCAGAAGATAATAAAGTAGGTAGAATGGGAGGTTTACACCAATAATAGCAATTTGATTGATAATTTACTTTGAAAGATGTGTAGATGTGTGGGTTTGTATACTAGCAAGCAACATTGCAAAACCTAGAGTCTGAAATGATATTGGGTTATTCCTAACAATACCAAGATCTGACCATCATTTAGTACAATATAAATATATTATATAAAGCTGAAATACAATGTTTTTCTCAATAATATTTTTACTTATACTGATAATAAATCTTTCCCTCCTTAAGGAAATTCAAGTACCAGACATTGGAAAAGACGACAAAGTAAGTAGGAATAAAGAAAAAACATATCCTAGGTCCGATATATATTAAATAAACCACCAACAAGCGTATGAATCTAGGTTAACGTCGGATAGAAAGCTCATGTTCATTTGGAATTAGACCTTTACAATACACACTTTATTATTTATTCTGTCCCATAATTACATGTTTTTCTAAATGAAAATTTCTCTATAAAAACTTATTTTTCAAATTCTCTTCTTCTTCAGGCATTACAAGCAGCGGACATTCCAGAAAAGGAAGTAAGTAGAAAGCCACATATCTAATCACACTCACCGGACACCCACACATCTAATCACATACACTTGACACCCACACATCTTCACCAATAGTAACAGTCATTCCAGGGTTTATATTTGTGTATAAATGTCATTCATATCACCAATAGTAACAGTCATTCCAGGGTTTATATTTGTGTATAATGTCATTCATATCACCAATAGTAACAGTCATTCCAGGGTTTATATTTGTATATAAATGTGATTCATATCACCAATAGTAACAGTCATTCCAGGATTTATATTTGTATATAAATGTGATTCATATCACCAATAGTAACAGTCATTCCAGGGTTTATATTTGTGTATAAATGTCATTCATATCACCAATAGTAACAGTCATTCCAGGATTTATTTTGTATATAAATGTCATTCCTATCACCGTCTTGGGTGTATTAATGAAGGCGCGGTATTGCTTTTTAGCGAATATTGCTTAACAAACCAATCGGTTTAACAAACGTTAATTTGACAGTAAATTTACGATAACGATAGTATAATAACCGATGTCAATTTTTTTTTAGTTTAAACTGTTTAGTTTACATTGCGAACGTTCGGTTGAATGATGTCGGTCATACATGTACCTGGCTAAATACCAACAGGGCATCATCTGTAGCTTCAGTTAAACTTCCTCCAGTCCCTTCAGTAGAGTGGGAAGGTCTGGATGGAGAGTCTACTGTTAATATGGAAATGTAGGAATATATTACCAGGTTATACTGGATTTCCAATAGAAATCTAACGTTGTGCTTTCTCATCTCCACGTCTTTTATAGACCCAGTGAGCTTGAACTGTATCGGGAAAGTGTTTACAACGTTCCTGTTATTGAACACACAATGAAGGTAAGACTGACTTATAAATATCTCCTAGTGTTACCTTATAATATTATTCATGTCGATTTTCATTTAAAGAGACATATTGATAAATAACCTTCTTAAAACATAATCGGGGAGATTCAATATGCAGGACTTGTGTTACTTACCTTTGGGCGATCCCACCATACAATACCAGATGTAAATGAGATTACGTCTGGTATTGCATTGTGGGATTGCGTCTTTAAAGGTGAGAAGCTCCGGTTACGTTGGGTTAAGGTCCCATACAGAGCCCTGTTAAGTTTCGCGTTATGAGGTAGCTAATCTATAACCATAGGGTTATCGGACGCGCTGCGCTGTTTCCATAAACGTTTAGAAATGGCAGTGTGTCCTACAGTCCGTGTAAAACACACGTTAACCTGATATTACTTCGTGTTAACGTGGGTTTTACATGGATTTTCACCATATTGAATCTGTGGTAAAGTTTAAATCCAATCTATAAGTCACGGTTCCTCCTCCTTTCACAGTTTCCCTGTTCAGAGTTTTAACTGGTCCTTACCGATGGTATAAAAAGCCACATGGTGCGATGGCAGTGCCGTTTTATGGTATATTAGTCCCATAATTCTATCAGGGCCATGCACCAAGATGCACACCGCTCCTGGTCTGGAGTTTTGTCATTTTAACCAATGTTATATCAGTTAGTGTGACTTAAAACTCCATCGCAGCGGTTGCATGGCTAATATGGAAGTCAACCACGCAGCCCCGCAAACGATGTTATACGCCAAAAGCTCCATTCTATTGCGGCACTTTAAACGCCAGCTGTTAGCAATGCACCGAGCCGCTATTGGCATATGGCATCGCCGGGTGTTTGCACCGGTTGCCGATAGCGTCTCTCGGTTATCGGGCTGTCTTATTTCTAGCTATGTAGAGATATTTTATAGAATAAAAATTACTGATCCATTTTTCTTTCTCTTTAGACTGAAACCCAGAAGCTGGGCGGTCCAGAGATGGTTCTAGCTGGAGACGTAAGTAGAAAGAACATTAGGGTCTAAACAGTTCCATTTCCACATTTCACTTTCTATTGACATTCACTGGAATGGGAAATTCCCTCCCGGGAAATAGACTTTATATCTACTAAGGGCAGAGACAGGTAGTTGGGTCTGTAGCGATGTGTCCAGTTTGCTTCATATTCCTTTCTAGAACATTCTGCTGCTTTTTATTCTACGGTTATTTATAGAGTGAGAATATCATAGACCAAATCTCAATTCCATTTATTCTCTTAATGCGACATGAAGGTGAAGATGGAGAAACAATCCAAATGGAAGAAGTTCAAAGATTCTTCACACTTGAAAAGAAAGTAAGTAATAGTTGTAAAATATAATAATATAATCTAACAGTAATATAGCCAGTACATGGTCCTTCCATATCATTCCCCTGCCTCTCTTATTGCAGGAATATTGATGGTTCCTCTATATTATATCATTATATTACTATAGTGTCAGTGTGTGTGCAGATATTATCTGTCAGAATACACACTCAGTTTTGAACACAACCTATTACAATGTATAGTATGTGTATATTATTTGAAGTTGCCTACACTAAGTTTGTGCATCTTATATCTTGTTTAATTAGTAATGGACTAAATTATTAACGTCGCTAGGTCATCAATGCCTCATTGATCGTACATTTCATATTACCTAAATCCAATCCAGTTCACGACCTACTCTGCGTCTTACTCTAGCACATCAATACCTAACACCGGTTATGCTATGGATTCGTACTATTCACAATTCTTGAAGTATTCTATGACATGGATAGCGAAGTTTCAGATACATATCATTGTCTAATGAATCAGATATGACTGTGGACCTTATGCTATCTATAGGAAAGATTAGTAAGGGTACATTATAACTATATAACGTACCGGGCCTAAACCAACTGATATACATCAGACTTTATAGGAATACAATGATTTTCATACCGCTCATTGTGATAGATTTTTAACATTGTATCACTGCCTATGAAATAGAGATGGGATCCGGTCTGACTCGACCCAGATCCGACGGCCATGGTTCGACATCCGAATGATCCATCCAAATCCGGACTTATTGTCCGCATCTTAGGACTTCGGAGCCTATTTTCTTAATTATCGATTGTTCAGGATTATCGAAAATAACCTCCAAGTCGATAATCTCGAAAATACGACGGAACTGGAAAGTAGTCTCTGATTGTATTTCAAGGATTATCGAACGTTCAAGGCTATTTTGAAGATATTGAAAATAGCCTCGAACATTAGCTAATAATCGACATTGGTCCTTTTGGATCTTGGGATTTTCCCGAGATCGGGAATGTGAAAACAGAAGGAAACTAGTGAGTTTCAGACATCTTTACTATGAAATAGAGAGGCCTAATGGGGTGTGGGATATACTGTGACTTTCCTATCATTGTATTGTCTATAAGTAGGGTTATCATTTGGATCCATTCTGTATTTGTTGTAATGTTATTCTAATCTTGTCTTTTACAGACTTCCACAGAAGAATGTGACCCCTTTTGGCGGATAGAAGGCAGAAATGCCTCTCTGGTAAGATCCTTTCATTGGAACTTGTTTTATCTCCACTCTGCCCAGGGGGCCTAGTAACAGAGCCAATCACTCTAAAGCCTTGTACACAGTCCCATAGGACGGGCGAGGGATGACGGACAAGTACGTACATACGCGCAGCGAACGTCCGATTTTGGCTGATAATCGTACGTGTGTGAGTTCGCTCGGGTGACTCTCAGCTGAAACGGCGTTTCATTGTGGGTGTTACTTGCGCTCTGGGGTTGTGTATCATCCGTCCAATCAGACGTGGGTACGGACCATAAGTAAATGTGATCTGTACTATTTGTGACATCATTAATAGAAAATCTTTCTACACTTCCATCATGTGGCCATAGTCCGTATGTCCTGTTCTAACCAGCCCACAGCAGTTGCTCTTTCATAACCAGATCACGTTGGGATAGAAGTTTATCGTTAATAAAAGGTTTGGTCTTATCCACCTGATAAATGGAGAAACTAAACAATATCATCACTGTCCTCCCACCGTATGTAAACAGTATTGATAGTACATATGGACCTGCACACTAATCACGGACAATGTTCCTTACGTCTTATTAGAAATAAACATTTAGTTACATCTATGGATTTACATTCATTCTGATTAGTGATTATTTCACATAATAAAACCATTCATTTCTTTTTTTTCCCCCAAAGCAACAGAGGTGGAAACTTCCTCTGTGAGAGACGTAAGTAGAAATCCTTATTATTTCATGTTTAGTGTTCTAAAAACCTGGTTGGTGTTAAATTTGTCAGTTACAACGTTGTATTTTTATATTATATGTATATATTCTAGTCTACGCTAAAATATATAACTATAATCTGCAGGGGATGACATCACATATAGAGCTAAATACCATGTGCATATCCGAATATATGTAATACATTTAAATATATGTATTCTGTACATTATACTGTTATTATTATAATATAATGTAATAAATATATAAAACCTTTTTTATATCAAGGAAACCACAACAATTATGGAAATCGCGAGAAGGTAATACCATGTACAATATCAGTAATATATGTAATATACATTTACAATATAATGTATTCTGTAGATTATACTGTTATTATTATATATAATGTAATAAATATAAAACCTTTTTATATTCAAGGAAACCACAACAATTATGGAAATCGCAGATAAGGTAATACCATGTCAATATCGTAATATATGTAATTACATTTACATATATAAGTATTCGTGTAGATTATACTGTTATTATTATAATATATGTAATAAATATATAAAACCTTTTTTATATTCAAGGAAACCAACAATATGAAATCGCAGATAAGGTAATACCATGGACAAATCAATAATATATGTAATATACATTTACCATATAATAATGTATTCTGTAGATTATACTGTTATTATTATAATTATGTAATAAAATATTAAAACCTTTTTTATATCAAGGAAACCACAACAATTATGGAAATGGAGATAAGGTAATACCATGTGCAAATATCAGTAATATATGTATATACATTTACCATATAATAAGTATTCTGTATTATACTGTTATTATTATAATATAATGTAATAAATATATAAACCTTTTTTATATTCAAGGAAACCACAAAAATTATGGAAATGCAGATAAGGTAATACCATGTGCAATATCAGTAATATATGTAATATCATTTACCATATAATGTATTGTAGATTATACTGTATTATTATAATATAATGTAATAAATATATAAAACCTTTTTTATATTCAAGGAAAACACAACAATTATGAAATGCAGATAAGGTAATACCATGTACATCAGTAATAATGTAATATACATTTACCATATAATGTATCTGTAGATTATACTGTTATATTATAATTAATGTAAAATATATAAACCTTTTTTATTTCAAGGAAACCACAACAATTATGGAAATGGAAGATAAGGTAATACCATGTACAATATCAGTAATATATGTATATACATTACCATATAATGTATTCTGTGATATACTGTTATATTATAATATAATGTAATAAATATAAAAACCTTATATCAAGGAAACCACAACAATATGGAAATGGAGATAAGGAATACCATGGCAATATCAGTAATATATGTAATATACATTTACAATAAGTATTCTGTAGATATAACTGTTATTATTATAATATAATAATAAATATATAAAACCTTTTTTAATTAAGGAAACCACAACAAACATGGAAATGGCAGACAAGGTGTAATGATAAGAAGTCATATCAACATTTTATATTTTACTTAAAACTTAACACACCAGAAATAAATATCCCATAATTATATGTCCCATAATTCTAGATTTTAGCTGGAGCTTTTCTATTGGATACATAAGACATTATGAATTATATTTATTCACTGTTTTTCTTTAAAGGGAACAACAACATTAAATATACAAACAAAAAGACAAGGTAAGTATATAAGATCGATAATATGTAATAGGAGTTTATTTTATTTTACTTAAAGGGCCAGAAAAAAGCATTATTACTCCCCAAAACCCCACTTGTGTTTAAATTTTCCCTTTCCCTGGTGCAAACAGCCGATTCCTCACTGGAACTCCAGCCACCTCTGCTCCTGTTGTAAGCTGATTACGAGCTCACTCAGGAGCAAAGCATGCCGAACCACTTTTTACTGGTCTTTTGTACTGTTACATAAGAGAACTGTTTTATTACCCTGAGGATTGCACATTTTGAATTTTTTATTTTAATAATAAAGATCATTTGGATCCACTAAGGACCCATTACTAAATTTGTTTGGTCCTATAATTAAATGGAAATTCTAATTAAATACTGAAACCTTATCCTTTTAAGGAAATCCAAACACCAATAGACAAGGAGTTGATCAAGTAATTCAAACAGACGTAATAATAGAACACAAAGTAAGTAATTATAAAGACTGGGATCCCTAAAATGTAAGGAACTTAATTTCGAGCTAAAGTCCACATTTATATGACATATAAACAATAATCTCCCATATTATATCCTATGAGTAATCCTGTTAGATAGGGGTAACCAATAAGAAGCTTCTATATTATATGCCAGAATAACACAATAAATAAACCTTTTTATTAAATACCAATGATCTCTTTTCTCTAAGGAAACTCAGACCTTGGAACATCCATTAGAAGACAAAGTAAGTAGAAATAAGATAAAATATTAGGAATAGTGGCTTATTTTAAATGTTACTTTTAATATTGCTCAGATACGCATTTTTACCTCCATCGCCTTACCTTCTGTTACCCAAGTACAACTACATCCTATAAATCATATTGGTATTTATTTCCATATCTCGATGGGTTCTTCCGATCAGATTTTCGATCATTTCGGATGATTGGACCATGCTGGTTACTACTTAAAATGTCGGTCCTGGAAACATACTCTAGAACATGTTCCCTTATTAAACTTTCCAGGATCTTCCCCACCACTGAAGGTAAACTTACTGGCCTGTAATTACCCGGCTGTGAATGACGACCCTTTTGGAATATTGGAATAACATCAGCCTTTTTCCAATCCAGAGTCACAATCCGGACATGAGGGAATCTGCAAAAATGAGAACCAATGGCCTAGATAAAACTGAACTTAGCTCCCAATCAAAGCTTTATATTAAAGTACAGGATCTCTAATTAATAAGGAAAAGTCATGTTGTAAAAATTTAACTTTTCAAATTACCGCCATTTATCCCCAAGCCACCAGAGGTAAAATTAAATACAAGTATTTAAAGGGCCTGTCCACCCTTTCAAGCAGATAACAGATGTGTCTGTAGCAAACATTGCCTGGCATCACCATAATAAATATAGTTTCTACCACGGTCTTCAGTGTGGTGAAAAGGCTTGAGGCTCAGTTCCAGTGTGAGGCAGAGGGATCAGATGTGAGAGAGGTCCGACACCTGTAGGGTCCCTGCGTTCTCTTAAGTGCACGAGCTTCAAGGAGGTTCCATGGCGGGATGGATCTCCACGTGGAGGGTACCACATATTCACACAGAAGAGCCGACCGGAGCCGTAAACCCACCGAGGTACCTGTAATAAGAAGAAATAATATTGAGATTATCACCGAAACATCTCTCAGAGGAAGTCCCAGTGGGACTATAAGCATTAGTTTGAATATAAGGTAAACCAGTAACCATCCCCCTTATCTGGTACCCCCATATGTACCAGCTCCACTACCCTCTACACATGAGGTTTAGGGTTGGTCCCCACACATCTGATCACACTCACCGGACACCCACACGCAATCACATACACTTGACACCCACACATCTTATCACACTCACTCACCAGACACCCACACATCTAAACACACACAAGCTGGACACACATAAATAACGGACACACACACTCGCCGGACACCTTCACATCTAATCACACACACTCTTATCGGACACCCACAAATCTAAACAAACACAAACTCACCGGACACCCACATATCGGACGCACAGACAAGTAATCACACACACAACAGACACACAGACATGTAATCACACACGCACACAGGACACACACATGTAATCATACACACACCGGACAACCACACATGTAATCACACACACACACGACAACTACACATGTAATCACACACACACTGGACAACCACACATGTAATCACACACACACACGCGACAACCACACATGTAATCACACACACATGTAACCACACACACATCCGACACCCACACATGTAATCTCACACACCGGGGACACACACATAATTACACATACACAGGACACACACATGTAATTAGACACACAGGACACACACACATGTAATCACACACACACACACACACACGTAATCACACACTGGACACACACACACCAGACACACAAATGTAATCACACATACAGGACACACACACATGTAATCACACACACATACATGTAATCACACACTGGACACACACACACACACACACCGGACACAAATGTAATCACACACACACAAATCGGACACACACACATGTAATCACACACACACATGTAATCACATATACACATCCAATCACAGACCATTATAAGTTGTTTCTGGATCCTATAAACTTCTCTGGGTGTAGGTAGGTTCCTAGTGGATAATCCTGAGCTGCTGGGAAGGACCATGTGGCTACTTACCTGTCAGTGCAGACATGATGGAGCTCAGGGAACCACCAACCTGAAGCCAAATCAGATGCAGGATCAGGGGACATGTGGCTGGACAGACATAGCAAATGTCTCAACCCTGTTCAACCTGAATGGGAGGGAGAAGGAGAGAGGGGCCGGGGGAGGTCAGAGCTGGAAATGTCGCTACAATGTTTCAACTTCCCCGAGGGGGGCAACTAAGGGGCCAATTTAGAAAAGGGGCCACTGCTATTTCATCTCTTTACAAATGACTGACCTAGATGGATGATCACAATGGGCAGCATGATGGCAGATGACAGTGGCCCTTGGGGGCCCGGCCGCAGCCAACCTAATTATTTCCTCTACTGCAGCGCGCGCAGAAGAGAACCACTGACTGCAGCCTGGAGGAACATGGAGCGAGCGGCGGAAAACACAACAGAATCCATAGAATTCACAACAATATGGGCCGCCCACAAGGCCGTCATCTGTGGCCTCCTTCTACAAGCATCTGCACAGAAAAAGAAGACAACCCAACACCTGTTAAAAACTTTGACGACCCAAATTAAAGAACTGGATAAACAACACATAAAGACACACCTCGACTCCGATCTCTCCCAACTAACGCTACTACGGACTCAACTCACACAACACCTAACAAACAAAGCAGACATAGCACTTAAAATCACAAGACAGAAATTCTTCGCTAAGGCTAAGAAACCTGACTCAATGCTCGCACGCAAATTATCTGACAAATTGACCCAAAACAAACTCCTTCCCCTACGCCTACCAAACGGCTTCTTATCACACAACCCACATACCATTATCAAAACATTTGAAGACTTCTATACTAAATTATATGATGGAATGACAGCCAGAACAGACAAGGACAAAAAAGACGATCTAATTAACTTCCTAGCTCCCCTACAGCTCCCAAAACTCTCCCAACAAGACATAGAACTTCTAAACGCTGATATATCACAAAGGGAGATCCTGAAATCTATTAAACAACTCAAAATTGGTAAAGCCCCAGGCACGGACGGTTTCACCAACAGATATTACAAAATATACTCCAAAACCTTACTACCCCACCTCACGACACTATATAATAATTTTCTCCACCCAAACAAACATATACACCCAGACTTACTAAGGGCCAATATAACAGTAATTCCCAAACCAGACAAAGACACAACCTCCTGTAAACACTACCGACCAATCTTACTCATAAACACAGATATTAAAATTCTCACAAAAATAATGACAGAAAGACTTAATGACATAGTACCCAAATTGATACACCCTGACCAAACGGGATTTAACACAGGACAACAAACGACAGACAATATAAGACGCACACTATAATTAATGCACATATCAGCTAAAACTCATACACCGACACTGTTTCTAAGCCTAGACGCTGAAAAAGCCTTCAACAGAATCGACTGGGAGTACATGGGCGGGGTCCTTTCATACTTGGGATTCCCACAATTATTTAAAAACCTAATTCACAATATATATTCGAATCCCTTGGCAACAATCCAAAATATGGGTTTTAAATCCAAACCTTTCCCAATCCTCAACGGAACAAGGCAAGGCTGCCCCCTCTCACCGATACTATTTGCAATCTACTTAGAACCCTTGGCTCAAGCCATCAGACTAAACCTGGACACCAGGGGCATAGATGTAGGAACACAAACCTACAAGGTGGCAATGTTCGCTGATAACACCCTACTGTCCCTCAGGGACCCCCTGACTTCACTCCCGCCCCTCTTCCGGACTCTCACAGATTTTGGCCAGCTTTCAGGACTAAAAATAAATACATCCAAATCCCAAGCATACCCAATTGCAATCCCCCCCTAAGTAGCAAACAAACAATAGTAGAACATTGGGAATTCAAATGGCAACCAAAATCCCTACATTTCCTGGGTGTAGATCTAACCCACGACACTCAACAACTGTACACAACCAACTACCCCCCCAAATTCAAAACAATCTCCACACTACTGAAGAAATGGGCCCCCTATCAAATATCCCTATTCGGACGAATAAACACAATCAAAATGATGGTGCTCCCAAAACTTCTCTACCTCTTTCGGTCCCTCCCAATCCCTAGGAGAGCACTATCCACTTGCCAAAAATCAATTACAAAATTCATCTGGAACAACCCCAAATTAAACTGCAGACACTCCAAAGACCAATATCTAAACTTGGTTCAGCACTACCAGACTTACACCTCTACCACCTAGCAGCAAGAACCACACAATCTATGTCATGGACCTCCATCCAGACAACTCCTAGATGGATAGAGCTGGAGAGAGATCTACTAGGCAAGATACACTTACCAGAGCTATTATGCACACAACTCCCCCTACCTACCGACCTAGACAATCCCACCATTAAATATACAGTGCAGGAATGGAAAAGAACAACCCTCAGATTCCAACTATTAGCCCCCCACTGTGGATATCATAGCTAACAAGCTAAAACAAAATTATCAGCTGGTAAACAGCTAAAGATAAATACAAACTCCAACAAGAGGACTGGTATCAATTCTACCAACTCTCATCATACGCCAAAACACTCATAACATGAAAACACAACCCAAACAACATCGAAAAGCAAATAACCCAAAACCCCACTGGTACCAAAAAATAACTGTTAGATCACAGAACCCACACAAAACTCCCAATGCAAAGAAAATGGGAAACATGGTTACAGGAAGACCTCTCAGAGGACAAATGGTCCTCCATAGCATCTAACCTGAAAAAGTGCTCAAGCAATATCATACGGTACTTCAGGAAAAAACATTCAAAATACTACATGGATGGTACAGATCTCCCTTACACATACACAAATTATTCCCATCTACCCCCCCAACTTGTTATAGAAACTGCCAACAAGACGCAGACACCCTACACTGTCGGTGGAGCTGCCCAGAGGTTAACAGAATTTGGCTGGACAGCTATGCAATTATTAATTCTACCCTGAAAACAAACCTAACCCCCAATCCATGGGAGGCCTTATTCAACCTTCCCTCCCCAAAATTGAATAAGCAAGGGAATAAGTTTTATCACTAAATCTGTGTCACCACAAGATCCCTAATAGCTTCCTCGTGAAAGTCCAGCCCACCCCCCAAGGCTGGTCTGGTCAACAAAATTTGGTGGCTATACTATAATGAAAGACAAATTCATATAGCCAGAAACACATCAGCCAAAATCGACAAAATTTGGGAACTGTGGCTAGCTCACATGGACCAACAGGATCCATAACTCTGGTTTAGAGGTAAAACCAACTTAAACCACTACACAAAGAAAAGGATGTGGGGGACGGTCTGGGGGAGGGGGGAGGGCTATAACAGGGGAGAGATTCAGAGTCGACTACCGGAGAGTAGTGGACTGGCCCACCATCTCCACTATTCGGTGAATCACCTAAGGTGCGGCAAACGACAGAACAACACCAGTCCCCCGGCGCTGATGAAGGTAAGGGCTGCACACCCACTTGTTTATGCTCAACTTGATGTGTTCTCACATCCCTCTGCCAACTACAGATCCCCTCTCTATCTATGGGAAGAGATAAAAACCCTCAACACAATAAACCAACAACCAACAGATATAATATACCCCAAAGAAACGAGAACATACCAAAGTTGTTTAGATTGTAAATAATTATCTTAAGTTAAAATACTCCACTAAGGAATATGTATAAAAAAAAGGAAGGAAAAGGACTTTTACACAAACTCTATCAAGGTGCAATATATCAAAGAACTACAAGTAACTAAAAGTCTATGTAATACTGTCTAATGTTAATAAACATTTTTAATCATATATAACATGTTTTACCATTCCTCTCCTTTTGACTTCAATAAACATTGATTGAAAAAAAAGAGAACTACTGGCATTAATACATATACTGTAGTTCTGGTTGGTACAGGGATACTATATCATATTGAGAATTACTGGTATTAAATAATATACTGTAGTTCTGGTTGGTACAGTGATACTATATCATGTTGAGAAATACTGATATTAATACATATACTGTAGTTCTGGTTCGTACAGGGATACTGTATCATATTGAGAATTACTGGTATAAATACATATACTGTAGTTCTGGTTGAAACAGGGATACTATATAATATTGAGAATTACTGGTATTTATACAGATACTGTAGTCCTGGTTGGTACAGGGATACTATGTAATATTGAGAATTACTCGTATTAATACATATACTGTAGTTCTTTTTGGTACGGGGATACCATATAATATTGAGAATTACTGGTATAAATACATATACTGTAGTTCTGGTTGATCCCGATATACTATATAATATTGAGAATTACTGGTATTAATACATATACTGTAGTCCTGGATGGTACGGGGATACTATGTAATATTGAGAATTACTCGTATTAATACATATACTGTAGTTCTTTTTGGTATGGGGATACCATATAATATTGAGAATTCCTGGTATAAATACATATATTGTAGTTCTGGTTGATCCCGATATACTATATAATATTGAGAATTACTGGTATTTATACATATACTGTAGTCCTGGTTGGTACGGGGATACTATGTAATATTGAGAATTACTCGTATTAATACATATACTGTAGTTCTTTTTGTACGGGGATACCATATAATATTGAGAATTCCTGGTATAATACATATACTGTAGTTCTGGTTGATCCCGATATACTATATAATATTTAGAATTACTGGTATTAATACATATACTGTAGTCCTGGTTGGTACAGGGATACTATGTAATATTGAGAATTACTCGTATTAATACATATACTGTAGTTATTTTTGGTACGGGGATACCATATAATATTGAGAATTCCTGGTATAAATACATATACTGTAGTTCTGGTTGATCCCGATATACTATATAATATTGAGAATTACTGGTATTAATACATATACTGTAGTCCTGGTTGGTACGGGGATACTATATCGTATTGAGTATTACTGGTATTAATACATACACTGTAGTCCTGGTTGGTACAGGGATACTATGTAATATTGAGAATTACTGGTATTAATACATATACTGTAGTTCTGGTTGGTACGGGGATACTATATAATATTGAAAAGTACTGGTATTAATACATACACTGTAGTCCTGGTTGGAACAGGGATACTATATAATATTGATAATTACTGGTATTAATACATATACTGTAGTTCTGTTTGGTACGGGGATACTATATAATATTGAGAATTACTCCTATTAATACATGCACTGTAGTTCTGGTTGGTACAGGGATACTATATAATATTGGGAATTACTGGTATTAATACATATACTGTAGTTCTGGTCGGTACCGGGATACTATATAATATTGAGAATTACTCATATTTATACATATACTGTAGTTCTGGTTGGTACAGGGATACTATATAATATTGAGAATTACTGGTATTAATACATATACTGTAGTTCTGGTTGGTACAGGGATACTATATAATATTGAGAATTACTGGTATTAATACATATATTGTAGTTCTGGTTGGTACAGGGATACTATATAATATTAAGAATTACTGGTATTAAAGGGTATCTCCACTCATATTTTCAAGGTTTGGTAATCCAGTTGTATTGAAGAACGGGAGTTAAAGGAGCTGTGCCTTACCTTACGTTCTTCAATAGAACAAACAGGAGACTGGTGAGAAGTTAAGAAACTAACCCTCTCGCTCGCTCCCTCGGCGTGAAGTCTGACAGGTCCCGACCGACCTTGTCTTTTATGCGCATGCGCGATCTATGCGCATAGAAGACAAGGTCCGTCGGGACCTGTACAACTTACAGCCGTGGGGGCAAGCGAGCCGGTTAGTTTCTTAACTTCTCACCAGTCTCCTGTTGGTTCTATTAAAGAATGGAAGGTAAGGCACAGCTCCTTTACCTCCCGTTCTTCAATAGAACTGGATTACCAAACCTTGAAAATATGAGTGGAGATACCCTTTAATACATGTACTTTAGTTCTGGTTGGTACAGGGATGCTATATAATATTGAGAATTACTCATATTAATACATGTACTGTAGTTCTGGTTGGTACAGGGACACTATATAATAATGAGAATTACTGGTATTAATACATATACTGTAATTCTGGTTGGTGCAGGGATACTATATATGTAATATTGAGAATTACTGGTAATAATATATATACTATAGTTCTGGTTGGTACAGGGATACTATATAATATTGAGAATTAGTGGTATTAATACATATACTGTAATTCTAGTTGGTATGGGGATACTATATAATATTGAGAATTACTGGTATTAATACATATACTGTAGTTATGGTTGGTACGAGATACTATATAATATTAAGAATTACTGGTATTAATATATATACTGTAATTCTGGTTGGTACGGGGATACAATATAATATTGAGAATTACTTATATTAATACATATACTGTAGCTCTGGTTGGTACGGGGATACTATATAATATTGAGAATTACTGGTATTAATATATATACTGTAATTCTGGTTGGTACGGGGATACAATATAATATTGAGAATTACTTATATTAATACATATACTGTAGCTCTGGTTGACCAAGGGATACTTTCCAATTGCCGCTTGGAGTCAGGAAGAAATTGTCCCTTCCTCTGTGTTTTTTTCCCTTTTAGGTAGGGTTAAAAAGTGTGTTAAAAAGGTTAGACTTGATGGACGTATGTCTTTATTTATTCTCAATTACTTTGTTGCTCTGTTACCTGGATACATTAAAGGGCAAGTACAGCCCTCAACCCCCCCCCCACCGTAGAGTTGGATTAATGAATATTACAGATATACCATGACCTGGATGGATGAATATTGCAGATATACCATGACCTGGATCAATGAATATTACAGATATACCGTGACCTGGATGGATGAATATTACAGATATACCATGACCTGGATGGATGAATATTACAGATATACCATGACCTGGGATGGATGAATATTACAGATAAACCATGACCTGGATGAATGAATATTACAGATATACCGTGACCTGGATGGATGAATAGTACAGATATACCATGACCTGGATGAATGAATATTACAGATATACCATGACCTGGATGGATGAATATTACAGATATACCATGACCTGGATGGATGAATATTACAGATATACCATGACCTGGATGGATGAGTATTACAGATATACCATGACTGGATAATATATACAGATATACCATTACCTGGAGGAATGAATATTACAGAATACTACCATGACCTGGAAGAATGAATATTACAGATATACCGTACCTGATGAATGATATTACAGATATACCGTGACTGGATGGATGAATATTACAGATATACCATGACCTGGATGAATGAATATTACGATATATACCTGACCTGGATATGAATATTACAGATATCATGACCTGATGGATGAATTACAGATATACCATGACCTGATGGATGAATATTACAGATATAACCATGACCTGGATGGATGAATATACAGATATACCGTGACCGGATGAATGAATATACAGATATCTTACTGATGGATATTACAATATCTCATACCCTGGATGATAATATTACAGATATACCATGACCTGGATGGATATTACAGATATCCGTGACCTGGATGATGATATTACAGATATACCGTGACCTGGAATGGATGAGTATTACAGATATCCATGACCTGGATGAATGAATATTACAGATATACCATACCTGGATGAGGAATACTACGATATATGTGACCTGGATGAGAGTATTACAGATATACCGTGACCTGGATGAATGAGTATTACAGATATACCGTGACCTGGATGAATGAATATTACAGATAACCGGACCTGGATGAATGATATTACAGATATACCGTCCCTGGATGATGATATTAAAATCTACGTGACCTGGATGGATGAATATTACAGATATACCGTATGACCTGGATGGATGGTATACAGATATACCGTGACCTGGATGGATAAATATTACAGATTACCGTGCTGGATGGATGAAATTACAGATATACATATGCTGGATGGATGAATTACAGATATACCATGACCTGGATGAATGAATTACATATACCATGACCTAAATAAATGATATACATATTACGTGACCTGGATGAATGAATTTTACAGATATACCATGACCTGAATAAATGAATATTACAGATATACCGTGACCTGGATGAATGAATATTACAGATATACCATGACCTGGATGGATGAATATTACAGATGTACCATGACCTGGAAGAATAAATATTACAGATATACCGTGACCTGGATAATTGAATATTACAGATATACCGTGATCTGGATTGATGAATATTACAGATATACCATGACCTGGATGGATGAATATTACAGATATACCGTGACCTGGATGGATGAATATTACAGATACACCATGACCTGGATGGATGAGTATTACAGATATACCATGACCTGGATGAATGAATATTACTGATATACCATGACCTGGATGGATGAATACTACAGATATACTGTGACCTGGATGGATGAGTATTACAGATATACCGTGACCTGGATGAATGAGTATTACAGATATACCGTGAACTGGATGAATAAATATTACAGATACACCGTGACCTGGATGAATGAATATTACAGATATACCGTGACCTGGATGGATGAATACTACAAATATACCGTGACCTGGATGGATGAATATTACAGATATACCGTGACCTGGATGAATGAGTATTACAGATATACCATGACCTGGATGGATAAATATACCGTGACCTGGATGGATGAATATTACAGATATACCGTGACCTGGATGGATGAATATTACAGATACCATGTCGGATGAATGAATATTACGATATACCATGACCTGGATGAATGAATATTACTGATATACCGTGACCTGGATAATTGAATATTACAGATATACCGTGATCTGGATGGATGAATATTACAGATATACCATGACCTGGATGAATGAATATTACAGATAAACTGTGACCTGGATGGATAATTATTACAGATATACCGTGACCTGGATGAATATATTCAGATATGTCGTGATCTGGGAATGAATATTACAGATATGCTGTGACCTGAATGTTAGTATTACATAGATATACCTGACCTGGATGAATGAGAAAATACGTAAGCATGTTGCGTGGAATGTGTACTAGGAGATTTTCGGGAACATTGGCAGCTATTGGAATTGAAGGTTATTAAAGACATTCATCCACCTAGTCCACTTTATAACCTACCCATAATGTCTGTAAAACAGTTACATAGTAACATAGTATTGGAGGTTATATAAGACATACTCCACTAGTCAACCTTTATAAACTACCCATAATGTCTGTTAACAGTTACATAGTAATAAAGATGGAGGCTGTGTAAGACATAACGTCACATCTAGTCCAACTTTATACCCTACCCATAATGTCTGTCAAAGTGTTACATAGTAACAAAGTATTGGAGGTTGTATACAAAATCACGTCCATCTAGTCCAACCTTATATCCTACCCATAATGTGTTAACATTACATAGTAACATAGTATTGGAGGTTGTTAGAAGACATACGTCCATCTAGTCCAATCTTATTACCCTACCCATAATGTCTGTCTAACAGTTACTAGTAAATAGTAGGGAGGTTGTATAAAGACATACGTCCATCAGTCCAACCTTTATACTCTACCCATAATGTCTGTCTAACAGCTAATAAAAATTACATAGTATTGGAGGATGTATAGAGACATAGGATCATTTAGTCCAACCTTTATACCCTACCTATAATGCTGTATAACAGTTACATAGTTACATAGTATTGGAGGTCGTAAAGAGGCATATGACCATCTAGTACAACCTTTATACCCTACCCATATGTCTGTATAAATAGTTACATAGTAACATAGTATTGGAGGTTGTAATAGACATATGTCCATCTGTCCAACCTTATATCCTACCCATAATGTCTGTATAACAGTTACAATAGTAACATAGTATTGGAGGTTTGTAAAAGACATAGACCATCTAGTCCAACTTTATACCCTACCCATTATGTCTGTATAACAGTTACTAGTACATAGTATTGGAGTTTGTATAAGACGTATGTCCATCTAGTCCAACCTTTATACCCTACCCTAATGTCTGTATAACAGTTACATAGTAACATAGTATTGGAGGTTGTTATAGACGTATGTCCATCTAGTCCAACCTATACCCTACCCATAATGCCTGTAAACAGTTATATAGTAACATAGTATAGATATGTATAAAGACATACGTCCATCTAGTCCAACCTTTATACTCCTACCCATAATGTCTGTATAACAGTTATCATAGTAACATAGTATTGGAGGTGTATACACTACGCCATCTAGTCCAACTTCTACCCTACCAAATGTCTGTAAACATTTACATAGTAACATAGTATTGGAGGTTGTATAAAGCCGAATGTCCATCTAATCAACCCTTAATCCCACCCATATGTCTGTATACAGTTACAATAACATAGTATTGAGGTTGTATAAAGACTATGTCCATCTAGTCCAACCTTATAACCTACCCATAATGTCTGTATAACCAGTTACATGTAAAATAGTATTGGAGTTGTATAAGACGTATGTCCATCTAGTCCAACCTATATACCCTACCCATAATGTCTGTATAACAGTATACATAGTAACATAGTATTGGAGGTTGTATAAAGACATACGACTACTATCAACCTTTATACTTAACCCATAATGTCTGTATAACAGTTACATGTAACATAGTATGGAGGTGTATAGAGGCATATGACTATCTAATCCAACTTTGTACCTACCCTAATGTCTGTCAACAGTACATAGTAACATAGTATTGGAGGTTGTATAAAACACTACGTCCATCTAGTCTACCTTTATACCCTACCTATATGTCTGTGATAACAGTTAACATAGTAAATAGTATTGGAGGTTGTATAAAACATATGCCATCTAGTCCACCTTTATACCCTACCCGTAATGGCTGTATAACAGTTACATAGTAACATAGTATAGAAAGGTTTGTAAAAAGAAATACGCCTATCTAGTCCAACCTTTATATATTACCCATAATGTCTGTCTAACATAATGGATAAGGTATAAAGTTGGACTTTAGGTTGTCAACTACCTTGAAGATTGTAATGTTAACAGATGTCAAAAGGAACGTGACTGTTCAAGAGAGGTGTTTAAGGAGGCTTTATGGAAAAATAAAGAAACCAAGTCTAATAGAGGAGGGGGGTCGACACCAACTACGGTCTGCCATTACAATACTGTTTTGACCACCTTACTCTGGCGTTCCAATAACACCGCTTAGCAACTATCCACACGCCTTACACTTGGCTGTGATATGCATTGGATTTTCCAGGGTACTATGCCACAGATCTTGACAAGTCATTCAATATAGAAAGCCAGTTGGATGGACTAGCGAAATGTCTTCAAGAACAAACTTCAGGTGATTAATTAAATCCAACAGATACATAGTAACATAGTATTGGAGGTCGTATAGAGGCATATATGACCATCTAGTCCACTTTACCTACCCATAATTGTCTGTCCAACAGTTACTAGTACATAGTATGGAGGTTGTATAAGATTAATATGTCCATCTAGTCACAACCTTTATACCCTACCCATAATGTCTGTATAACAGTTACTAGTAACATAATGTGGAGGTTGTTAAAGACTATGTCCATCTAGTCCCACCTTTATACCCTACCCTAATGGTCTGTATAACATGCTTGTGAAGGTTCTCATTCATCCAGGCCTGTATATTGTGTAATTCAATTGATCAACTGACTTTGAATGTAGTCTTGAAGACCTACATATTGCCACAGATTCTTGTACAAGTCTTTGAATGAGAAAAGCCAGTCGGATGACTAGCGAAATCGTCTTCAATAACCACATTTCCAATATCCTTTGATCTACATTGAATACAACAATATGTCTGTATACAGTTATAGTAACATAGTTTGGGGTTGATAAAGACGTATGTCCATCTAGTCCACCTTTATAACCCTACCTAATGTCTGTATAACAGTTACATAGTAACATAGTATTGGAGGGTTGTTAAAGACGTATGTCCTCTAGTCCAACCTTTATACCCTACCCATAATTCTGTATAACAGTTACATAGTAACATAGTATTGAGGTTTGTATAAAGGAACATTGCCATCTATCCAACCTTTATACCCTACACCATAATGCTGTATAACAGTTATATAATTAACATAGTATCAGAGGGATGTATAAAGACATACTCCATCTAGTCACCTTTTATCTCTACCCATAATGTGGTCTAAAACACCTTACAATAGTTTAAATAGTATTGGGGGTTGTATAAACATACGTCCATCTAGTCCACCTTTAATACCCTACCCAAATGTGCTGTATAACAGTTTACATAGTAACATATTATTGGAGGTTGTATAAAGACGTATGTCCATCTAGTCCAACCTTTATACCTTACCCATAATGTCTGTAATAACAGTTTACATAGTAACATAGTAGTGGAGGTTTGTATAAAGACGTATGCCATCTAGTCCAACCTTTATACCCTACCCTAATGGTCTGTATAACAGTTTACTATTACATAGTATTGGAGGTTGTATAAAGAACGTTGTCCATCTAGTCCAACCTTTATACCCTACCCATAATGTCTGATAACAGTTACTAGAACATAGTATTGGAGGTTGTAATAAAGACATACGACTACCTCTCAAACCTTTATACTTTACCCCCATAATGTCTGTATAACAGTTACATAGTAACATAGTATTGGAGTTGTAAAAAGCATACGACTCCTAGTCAAACCTTTATACTTTACCACTAATGTCTGTATAACAGTTACATAGTAACATAGTATTGGAGTTGTATAAAGACTACCGTCCCATCTAGTCAACCATTTATACCTACCATAATGTCTGTTAACAGTTACATAGTAACACTAGTATTGAGAGGTTGTATAGAGGCATCGACCATCTAGTCCCAACCTTTATACCCTACCCATATGTCTGTACAGTTACATAGTAACATAGTTTGGAGGTAAAAGACAATTCCATCTAGTCCAACTTTATACCATACCTATAATGTCTGTCTAAAGTTACATAGTATAATATGTACTATTATTTATAACCTACCCATAATGTCTGTTATAACAGTTACATAGTAACATAGTATTGGGAGGTTGTATAAAGACATGCACTTGTCCAACCTTTATACCCTACCCATAAAGTCTGTATAACAGTTATATAGTAACATAGTATGAGGATGTATAAAGACATACGTCCATCTAGTCACACTTACACTCTACACCTAATGTCTGTCAACGTTACATAGTAACATAGTATTGGAGGTTGTATAAAGACATACGTCCATCTAGTCCAATCTATACACCCTACCCAAAGTGTCTGTCTACCAGTTACTATGTAAATTAGTATTGGAGGTTGTATAAAGCATACGCTCCATCCTAGTCCAACCTATACTCTAACCAGAATTACAGATATACCATGACCTGGATGGATGAATATTACAGATATACCGTGACCTGGATGGATGAATATTACAGATATACCGTGACCTGGATGGATGAGTATTACAGATATACCATGACCTGGATGAATGAATATTACAGATATACCATGACCTGGATGGATGAATATTACAGATATACCATGACCTGGAAGAATTATATTACAGATATACCGTTAACTGGATAGAATGATATTACAGATATACCGTGACCTGGATGGATGAATATTACAGATATACCATGACTGGATGAATGAATATTACAGAATACCATGACCGGATGGATTGAAATTACGATATACTATGACTGATGGATGAACTTACAGATATACAAGGACTGGATGGATGAATATTACAGATATACCGTGACCTGGATGAATGAGTATTACAGATATACCATGACCTTAATGGATAAATATACCGTGACCTGGATGGATGAATATTACAGATATACCGTGACCTGGATGGATGAATATTACAGATATACCATGGTCTGGATGAATGAATATTACAGATATACCATGACCTGGATGAATGAATATTACTGATATACCGTGACCTGGATAATTGAATATTACAGATATACCGTGATCTGGATGGATGAATATTACAGATATACCATGACCTGGATGAATGAAT
>CM033470.1:322657608-322677695 GCA_019447015.1 Hymenochirus boettgeri | reverse complement strand
GATGATTATTACAGATTACCATGAACCTGGATGAAGAATATTACGATATACCATGACCTGTATGGTGAATATACAGATATACTGACCTGGTGATGGATGAGTTTAAACAGATATCCTGACCTGTGATGATGAATATTACAGATATACCGTGAACCTGGATGGAATGAATAATTACAGATACAACCGTGACCTGGGATGAATGATATTACAGATATAACCGTGGCCTGGATGAATGAATATTACAAATTACTGTACCTGATGGATGAATATGTACAGATATACCGTGACCTGGATGGATGAGTATTACACGATATCCGTGACCTGGATGGATAAATATTACAGATATACCTGCTCTGGATGGATGATATTACAGATACCCATGACTGGATGGATGAAATTACGATACCATGACCGGATGAATGAATTTACAGATATACCATGACCTGAATAATGAATATTACAGATATACCGTGACCTGATGATGAATTTACAGATATACCATGACCTGATAAATGAATATTACAGATTACCCGTGACCTGGATGATGAATATTACAGATATACAATGACCTGGATGGATGAAATTTACAGATTACCATGACCTGGATAGAATATAATATTACAGATATACCGTGCCTGGATATGAATATTCAGATATACCACGTGAATCTGGATTGGATGAATATTACAGAATATACATGACCTGGATGATGACTATTAACGATATAATACCGTGACCTGGATGGATGAATATTACAGATACACCATGACCTGGATGGATGGTATTACAGATATACCATGACCTGGAATGAATGAATATTACTGATATACACATGACCTGGATATGATGATACTCAGATATACTGTGACCTGGATGGATGAGTATATACAGATATACCGTGACCTGGATGAATGATTAATAAGATATACCGTAGACACTGGATGATGATACTATTACAGATACAACCAGTGACACTGATGAATTAATATTACAGAGTATACACCGTGACCTGGATGGATGAATACTACAAATATACCTGACCTGGATGGATGATATTACAGATATACCGGCCTGGATGAATGAGTATTACAGATATACCTGACCTAGGATAAATATACCGTGACCTGGCTGGATGAATTTACAGATATACCGTGACCTGGATGGAGAATATACAGATATACCGATGACTGGATGATGAATAATTACAGATATACACCCTGAACCTGGATGATATGAAATTACTGATATACCGTGACCTGGATATGAATATTACAGATATACCGTGATCTGATGGATGAATATTACAGATATACCATGACCTGGATGAATGAAATTACAGATAAACTGACCTGATGGAATAATTATTACAGATATACCGTGACCTGGATATGAATGATATTACAGATAGTGTTCGTGATCTGGATGAATGAATATTACAGATATGCTGTGACCTGATGGATGAAGTTATTACAGATATACGTGACCTGGATGATGAGAACTCGTAAGCATGTGGTGGGAATGTGGACCTAGGAGTTTCGGACATTGGCGCTATTGGAATTGAAGGTTTGTATAAAGACATTCATCCACCTAGTCCAACCTTTCTTATACCCCTACCCATATGTCTGTAAAACAGTTACATAGTAACATAGTATTGGAGTTATATAAAGACATACGTCATCTAGTCACCTTTATAAACCCCATAATGTCTGTTCAACAGTTTTTACATAGTAAGATAACTATCGGAGGCTGTGTAAAGACAATACGTCATCAGTCCAACCTTTCTACCCTAACCCATAATGTCGCTGTCCAAAGTGTTACATAGTAACAAAGTATTGAGGTTGTATACAAAATAACGTCCCTCTAGTCCAACCTTTATACCTACCATATGTGTCCTACACTTACATAGTAAATATATTGGAAGGTTGTAGAAAGACATCGGTCCCATCTAGTCCCATCTATATACCCTACCCATACTGGTCTGTCTAACAGTTACTACTGTAATTAGTAAATTGGAGTTGGTAATACAAAGCAACCACATACGTACCCATCTAGTCCAACCCCTTTATACTCTACCCATAATTCTGTCTAACCATCTACATAGTAACATAGTATTGGCGGGGATGTTATGAGACACTAAGGGATCATTTAGTAGTCCAACCTTTATTACCCTACCTATAATCTGTATAACATTATGTTACATAGTCTTGGAGGGTCGTAAAGAGGCATATGACCATCTAGTACTAATCATCCTTTATAACCCATAAGCCCATTAAGGTCTGTATAACAGTTACATAGTAACATAGTAATGGAGGTTGTATAAAGACTAATTTCCAATCTATGTCCCATACTTTTATCCGCTACCCATAAATGTCTCGTACATAACTGTTCCATCCAGTCAAGCATAGTATTGGAGGTTGTATAAAGGCTAATCGACCGCTCTAGATCCAATCCCTCATACCCTCAACCATTATGTCTGTATAAACATCTACATAGTTTAAAAGTATTGGAGTTTGTAATACAGACGTATGTCCATCTGTCCACACCTTTATACCCTATCCCATAATGTCCTGTATAAACAGTTACATAGTAACATAGTATTGGAGGTTGTAAATAGACGTATGTCCACTAGTCAACCTTTATAACCCTATCTCCATATGCTGTATACATTTATATAGTACATAGTATCAAGGATGTATAAGACAATACGTCCATCTAGTCGCAAAGCTTTTATATCTCTACCCATAAGTCTTTATTAACAGTTACATAGTAAGCATAGTTGGAGGTTGTATAAAGACAATACTGTCGCATCTAGTCCCACCCTTTCATACCCTACCCACAATGTCTGTATAACAGTATACAAATACGTAAACATAGTAATTGGGGTGTATAAAGACGAATGCCATCTAATAAATCCAACCTTTATAACCCCTAACCCATAATGTCTGTATAAACAGTTACATAGTAAACATAGTATTAGAGGTGTATAAACGTATGTCCACTAGTCCCACCTTTATACCCTAAACCCATAATGCTGTAATAAATACCAGTTTTCATATTTAAATAGTATTGGAGGTTTGTATAAGACGTATGGTCCATCTAGTCCACTATTATTACCCCATAACCCAACCCATAATGTCTGTTAACATTACCTAGTAACATAGTATTGAGGTTGTCTAAAGACATACAATACGACTACTAATCAAACCTTTTTTATACTTTAACCCATAATGTCTGTATAACAGTTACATAGTAAACATAGTATGGAGTAGTATAGAGGCATAATATGACTATCTAATCCAACCTTTGTAACCCTACCCATAAGGTCTGTCCAACAGTACATAGTACCATAGTATTGGAGGTTGGTATGACAGACTACGTCCATCTAGTCTTACCTTTATACCCTATACCTATAATGGTCCTGGTATAACAGTTTACATGTAAAATAGTATTGGAGTTTGTATAAAGACATATCGTTCCAGCTAGTCCAACCTTTATACCCTACCCGTAATGGCTGGATACAGTTTTTTTTTACATCGTAATACATAGTATAGAAGGTTTTGTAAAAAAAATAACCGCCTAATACTAGTCCAACACTTTATATATTACCCATAATGTCTGTCTTAACAAATGGATAAGGTATAAAGGTTGGACTTCTAGTAGGTTCAAAACTACCACTTTGAAGATTGTAATGTTAACATGTTGGCAAGGAAACGTGACTGTTCCGAGAGGTGTTCAGGAGGCCTTTTATTGGAAGAATAAAGAAACCAAGTCTTAATAGAGGAGGGGGGTCGACAACAACAACTGTCTGCCTGTACATACTGTTTGAGACACCTTACTCTGGCGTTCCAATAACACCTCTTAGCACTATCCATCACGCCCTTAGACACTTGGGCTGTGATACGCTAATTGGGATTTTACCAGGGTACATAATTGCCACGAATTCTTGAACAAGTCATTTCTGAATATGAAGAGCCAGTTGGTGACTGCGAATGGTCTTCAAGACTAAACTTCCAGTTGATATAATTAAATACAAACAGATACATAGTAACATAGTACTGGAGGCGTATAGAGGCATATGACCATCTAGTACAAGCCTTTTATACCCTACCCATCTGTCTGTCCCAACAGTTACATAGTAACATAGTATTGGAAGGTTGTATACAGACTTAATGTCCCATCTAGTCCTAACCTTTATACCCTACCACATAACTGTCTGTGAGAACAGTTACTGTAACATAATATTGGAGGTTGTATCAATTCACTATGTTCCATCTAGTCCCAACCTTTATACCCTACCCCATATGTCTGTATAACATGCTTTGTGAAGGTTTCTCATTCCACATCCAGCCATGGTCATATCTGTGTAATTCAATATCATACAACTGGACATTGGAAATGTAGTTCTTTGAAGACGTACATAATTGCCAGCGGATTCTTGTACAAGTCATTCTGAATTGGATAAGCCAGTCGGATGACTAGCGAAACGTCTTCAGAACTACATTTCCCAAAGTCCAGTGATCTAATTGAATCAACAGATATGGTCTGTATACCAGTTACATGTAACATAGTCTTGGAGGTTGTATAAAGCGTATGTCCATCTAGTCCACTAATCCTTTTATACCCTACCTAATGTCTGTATAAACAGTTACATAGTAACATAGTATTGGAGGTTGTTAAGACGTATGTCCATCTATTCCACCTTTATACCCACCCATAATTTCTGTATAACGTTTACATAGTAACTAGTAATTGGAAGTTTTTAAAGGCACATATGACCATCTAGTCCAACCTTTAAAATACCCTATACCCATAATGCCTGTATAACAGTTATATAGTAAAAAAAACATGTATCAGAGGGATGTATAAAGACATACGTCCATCTAGTCAAACCTTTATACTCCTACCCATAATGGTCTGTATAACACTACACTTACATAGTTGCATAGTATTGGAGGTTGTATAAAGACATACTCCATCTGTCCAACCTTTATACCCCTACCCCATTTCGGTAAATAACATTTACATCGTACATATTATGGGAGGTGTGTATAAAGACGTAATGTCGATCTAGTCCAACCTTTATAGCCTTATCCTATATCTGTAATAAAGACAGTTACATAGTAACATAGTATTTGAGGTTGTATAAGACTATGCCCATCTAGTCCAAACCTTTAATACCCTACCCATAGATGTCTGTATAAAAACATTTACATAGTAACATAGTATTGAGGTTGTATAAGACGTATGTCCATCTAGGTCCAACCTTTATAATATACCCTACCTAATGTCTGCATAACTTACTAGTACATAGTATTGGAGGTTTGTATAAAGAATACGACTACCTAGTCAAACCTTTATACTTTCCCCTATGTCTGTATAACAGTTACATAAGTAACATAGTATATGGAGGTTGTAAAAAGACATACGACTACCTAGTCAAACCTTTATACTTTATAACCCTAATGTCTGTATAACAGTTACTAGTAACATAGTCTTGAGTTTGTATACAGCCAACGTCCCATCTAGTCAACCATTTATAGCCTTACCGATAATGTCCTAGTCCCTAAAAGTTACCTAGTACCATAGTATTGGAGGTTGTATAGAGGCATCCGAACCATCTAGTCCCAACCTTTTAATACCCTACCCCATACTGTCTGTCCCAACAGTTAATAGTTACATAGTATTGGAGGTTAGATAACATCACAATTTCTCTAGTCCAACCTTTATACCATACTATAATGTCTGTCTAAGAGTTAACATCTATAATATGTATTTTTTTAAAATACTACCCTAAGGGTCTGTTAATAACAGTTACAAGTAACATAGTATTGGAGGTTTGTATAAAGACATGTCCATCTTGTCCAACCCTTTATACCCTAACCCATAAAGTCGTATACCTTATTAGTAACATGTATTGAGGATGTAAAAAGACATACGTCCATTAGTCCCACCTTACACTCTACTCTAAGGTCTGTCTAACGTTACATAGTAACATATTATTGGGGTTGTATAAAGACATACGTCCTATAGTCCAATCTATATACCCTACCCATAATGTCTGTCTAACAGTTACTATGTAAATTAGTATTGGAGTTGTATAAAGACTACGTCCCGCTCGTCCAACCTTTATACTCTCCCATAATGTCTGTCTAACAGCTACATGTAACATAGTTTGGAGGATGTATAGAGACATCGGATCATTTAGTACAACCTTTATACCGACCTATAATGCTGTATAACATTACATAGTTTACATAGTATTGTAGGTTGTAGAAAAAGACATACGTCCAGCTAGTCCAAACCTTTAGACCCTACCCATAATGGCTGTAGAACAGTTACAACAGTACATAGTATCGTAGGTTTGTATAAAGACATAACGCCTTCTAGTCCCAAACCTTTTATAGCTCACCATAATGTCTGTCTAACATAATGGATAAGGTATAAGGAGGTTGGACTTTAGGTTTTCAAACAACCTTTGCAATTGTAATAGTAACAATACTAGGCAAAGGCAACGTGACTGGTTCAGAGAGAGGTTTAGGAGGCTATTTATGTGAAATAAAGAACGCAAGTTCTTAATAGAGGTGGGGAGGGGTTTCGACAACCACAACTGTCTCCTGTAAATGCTGTTTTGACACCTACTCTGGGGTGTTCCTATCATACCCATTACTAGCCACTATCCAACCAATCACGCCCTTTAACACTTGGCTGGTGATTATGCTAATTGGGATTTTCCCAGTGTACATAATTGCAAGATTCTTGTTACAATTCATTCTGAATATAAAAAGGGCCAGTCGATGACTAGCGAAACGTCTTCAGAACTAACTTCCAGTTGATACTAATTGAATACAACAGATAACATAGTAAAACATAGGTATTGGAGGTGTCGTAAAGAATGCATATGACCATCTAGTACAACCATTTCATAACCCTAACCCATAAATGTCCTGTATAAAGTTAACTAGTAACAGTATTGGAGTTGTATAAAGACTATGTCAGATCTAGTCCAACAACCTTTCTACCTAACCCATAATGTCTGTATAACAGTTACAAAAGTACATAGTATTGGAGGTTTTAAAAGGCCAAATACGTACCATCTAGTCCAATCTTATACCCTCACCATTATTGTCCTGTCATAACAGTTACATAGTATTACAATAGTATTGGAGGTTGTTAAGGAGACGTATGTCCATCTAGTCCCAACCTTTATACCCTACCCATAATGGTCTGTATAACAACGTTACATAGTACATAGTATTGGAGTTGTATATAGACGTATGTTCATCAGTCCAACCTTTATACCCTAACCCATAATGCCTGTATAACCAGTTTTATTATAGTAACATAGTATCAGAATGTTCTAAGACCACATCGTCCATCTAGTCAACTTTATACTCTACCCGATAATTCTGTATAAGTTACATAGTAACAAGTATTGGAGGTGGTATAAAGAAATACGTCCAAATTTAAGGTCGCAACCTTTATACCCTACACCCACATGTTTCTGTATAAACAGTTCTAGTACTAGTATTGAGGTTGTATAACAGACGATTGTCCATCTAGTCCACCTTATTATACCCAAAACCCCAGATGTCTGTATAACAGTTTCCATAGTAACATAGTATTAGGAGGTTGTATAAAGACGTATGTCCACTCTAAGTCCAACCTTTTAATACCCTACCCATATGTCTGTATAACAGATTACTATAACATAGTATTGGGAGGTTGTCATAAAGAACTATGTCCATCTGTGTCCAACCTTTAGTATCCCTACCAATGTCTGTATAACAGTTACATAGTACATAGTATTGGAGGTTGTATAAAGACATACGACTACCTAAGTCAAATATATACTTTACCCATAATGTCTGTATAACAGTTACAATAGTACACATAGTATGGAGGTATGTAGAAAGACATAGACTACTAGTCAATCTTTGATACTACCATAATGGTCTGTAACAGGTACATAGTAACATATATTGGAGGTTGTCTAAAACACTACGTCATCTAGTCTTACCTTGTATGCCCTACCTATCAATGTTTCTGTATAATCAGTTACATAGTAAAATATAGTATGTGGAGGTTTGTATAAAGTCATGTCCAGCTAGTCAACCTTTTACCTTACCCGATAAGTGTGTCTACAGTTTACATAGAACAGTTGACGTTTATAAGGCATAACCTATTCCAGCTTTATACATTTGCATACATAAGACCTAGTTCGATGTACACGAAATACATGTCCATCTTGTCCAAACCTTTATATCCCTACCCATAAAGTCTGTCTAATAATACAGTATAAGTTACTTTAGGTTCAACATAGTAATTGAAGGATGTAATAACAGTGGACATAACGACTTTCGTGACGGTCAAGGCCTTTACAGGGCTCTTTAGGACACATAAATGTCCCAAAGTCTTACATAGTATAGGGAGGGGTGTAAAACATACTGCTCAACATACTGTTTCCCAACCTTATACCTGCTACCACACCTATAATAGTCATCAACGCTCTAACATACTTGTTGTATCCTAATAGTTGTGATTGTTATAAGGACATATGCCACAGATTCTTAACAGTCCATTCTATATACGGTGGAGACTAGCGCAAATGTACTTTCAGCTTAACACTTCCATATTGTACTAATAATCCGGAAATGTAATAGAGTATGGAGGTCTAGATAGGGAATCATCTAGTACAACCTTTATACCCTACCATAATGCTGTCCATACAGTTACATAGTTACAATAGTATTGGAGGTTGTATAAAACGATATAGTCCAGCTAGTCCCAACCTTTTATACCCTACCCCATAATGTGCTGTGATAACATTTACTAGTAAACATAAGTATAGAGGTTGTCGTAGAAAGGATAGACCATCTAGTCCCAACTTATAAATTTACCCATAATGTCCTGTCTAACATATATGTAATAAGGTATAAAGAGTTTATAAAGGACATTAGTCCTCTAGCCCAACCTAACTCTATCTTAAGTGTCAATGTCAACCATATTCATAAGAACAGTTGACTGGTTGAGAGTGTAAGAGGCTAGTCTCTAGTGAACAACTTACAATACCCATCTTACCACATAGGTGGGTGGTTCACAGATCAATGTAAACAATAGTTGCAGGTGTAAAAGACTTGTCATTCTGTCACACCTTTAAACTCCATAGTGTTTATAACATGCTGGAAGCTCACTTCATCAGGCCTTACATATATGGCTGTTGTCTATTAGACATACTTGAGAGATTCTTGACCAGTACAAATTGCCACATATTCTTGTACAAGTCCATTCTGATATAGACAAGCCAGTCGGAATGACTAGTCGAAACTTCTTCAGAACTAATAGCTTCCAGTTGATCTAAAATACAACAATCTGTATACCAGTTACATAGTAACATAGTATTGGAGGTTGTAATAAGAGTATGTCATATCCTAGTCACCTTTATACCCTACCCATATGTCTGTATAACAGTTACATAGTAACATAGTAATTGGAGGTTGTATAAAGACTATGTCCTCTAGTCCCCCTTTATACCCTACCCATAATGTCTGTATACAGTTACATCGTAACATAGTATTGGAGGTTGTATAAGGCATAATGACCATCTAGTCCAACATTTATACCCTACCATAATGCTGTATAACAGTTATATAGTAAACATAGTATTGAGGTTATAAAGACTACGTCCTCTAGTCCAACCTTTATACTCTACCCATAATGTCTGTATAACATTACTAGTTAACATAGTATTGGAGGTTGTAAAAGACAACGTCCATCTAGTCCAACCTTTATACTACCTACCCAATGTCTGTATAACAGTTACATAGTAACATATGTATTGGAGGTTGTATAAAGACATACGTCCATCTAGTCCAACCTTTATACCTACCCATAATTCTGTATACAGTTACTATAAACATAGTATGGAGTTGTATAAAGACTAGTCCATCTATCCAACCTTATAACCCTACCTACCCATATTCTGTATAACAGTTCATAGTAACATAAGTATTGAGGTTGTATAAACAGTTGTCCATCTAGTCCCACCTTTATACCCTACCCATAATGTCTGTATAACAGTTTACATAGTAACATAGTATTGAGGTTGTATAAAGTACATACGCATCCTAGTCCAAACCTTTATACTTTACCCATAAATTGCTGTATAAAACAGTACCATATAAACATTATGAGGTTGGAACATACGCTAGCCTTATCAACATTATAAAACTTTACCATAATGTCTGTAATACAGTTACTATAGACCATAGGTAAACAACAAAAAACAAAATTGAGGTATGTTAAAGACATCTTCATCTAGTCCAACCATTACTAGCCTACCGATAGTCTTCTAAATTAACATAGTAACATGTATTGGAACGTTATAGAGGCAAAACGACCTCTCTAGTACCAACCTTTATACCGCTTACCCATAATGTCTGTCCAACAGTTACATAGTAACATAGTATTGGAGGTTATAAAAGACACAATTCCATCTAAGTCACCCACCTATTATAACCTACCTATATGTCTGTTAAAGTACATATACATATTTTTTTTATACCTATAAGCCATAATTATCTGTATAACAGTATTATATGTAACATATAACAGAGGTTGTATAAAGACACTAAAACCATCTAGTCCAACCTTTATAATCATCTACCCATATGTCTGTCCAACAGTTACATGTAACATAGTATTGAAGGTTATATAAAGACACAATTCCTCTAGTCCAACCTTTATTACCCTACCTATAATGTGCTGTCAACAGTTAACATATAATAAATATGTATTTTTTATACCCTACCTATAATGTCCTGCTAAAAGTTACATAGTTACAAGATGGTGGTTGTATAAAGACATATGTCCATCTAGTCCAATTTTTATACCCACCCATAATGTCTGAAAAGTTACAAGTAACATAGTATTGGAGGTGTTATAAAGACTATCTCTCCAACTTTATACTACCCCAATGTCTGATAAACAGTTACATAGTAACATAGTATTGGAGGTTGTATAAAGACATACGATACCTAGTCAACCTTTATACTTACCCTAATGTCCTGTAACTACATATAACATGTATTGGACGGTTGTATCAGACATACGCCACTACCTAACCTTTATACTACCAAGTCTGTATAACAGTTACAATAGTAAATAGTATTGGAGGTTGTATAAAGCAATATGCCATCTGATGTAATACCTTTATACCCTACCCATAATGTCTGTTTAACAGTTACATAGTAAAATAGTATATGGTAAGGTTGTATAAAGTCATAATGACCATAGTAATAACACTTTATACATACCCCTAACCATAATGTTCTGCATAACAGTTACATAGTAACATAGGATGGAGGTTGTATAAATACATGTCCAACTGTCCTCCAACCTTTATACCCTACCCACAACATGCTAATAATAGCTACTACTATATTGAAAAAAAAATGTCACAACTACCAATGCCAATACACCTACCCATAAATTCTGTTATACAGTTATATAGTAACATAGTATTGAGGATGTATAAAGACATACGTATCCATCTAGTCCAACTTTACTACCTCTACCACATAATGTCTGTCTAAACAGTTAACCATAACATAGTATTGGAGTTGTATAAAGACATACGTCTCTAGTCCAATCTATAGACCCTACCCATAATGTTGTCTAACAGTTACTATGTAAATTAGTATTGGAGGTTGTATAAGACATACGTCCTCATAGTCACAACCTTTAACTCTACCCATAATGTCTGTCTAACAGCTACATAGTAACATAGTATTGGAGGATGTATAGAGACATAGGATCATTTAGTCCAACCTTTATACCCTACCTATAATGCTGTATAACAGTTACATAGTTACATAGTATTGGAGGTTGTATAAAGACATACGTCCAGCTAGTCCAACCTTTATACCCTACCAATAATGGCTGTATAACAGTTACACAGTAACATAGTATAGTAAGGTTTGTATAAAGACATACGCCTATCTAGTCCAACCTTTATATCTTACCCATAATGTCTGTCTAACATAATGGATAAGGTATAAAGGTGGACTTTAGGTTTCAAACAACCTTTGAAGATTGTAATGTTAACATATTGGCAAGGAACGTGGACTGGTTCAAGAGAGGTGTAAGGAGGCTATTTATTGGTGAAAAAAAAGAAACCAGTCTAATAGAGGTGGGGGGGGGGTTTCGACCAACCAACTGTCTGCCATGTAAAATGCTGTTTTGACCACCTTACTTCTGGTGTTTCATAACACCTCTTAGCCACTATCCAATCACGCCCTTAACACTTGGCGTGTGATATGCTAATTGGGATTTTCCAGGGTACATAATTTGCCACAGATTCTTGTACAACAGTCATTCTGAATATAAAAAGGGCCCTAGACTCTAGATGACCTAAGCCGAAACGTCTTCAAGAACTAAACTTCTAGTTGATATTATTGAATACAACAGATACATAGTAACATAGTATTGGAGGTCAGTAAGAGGCATATGACAATCTAGTACAACCTTTATACCCTACCCATAATGTCGTATAAATAGTTACATAGTAACATAGTATTGGAGGTTGTAATAAAGACATATGTCCATCTAGTCCAACCTTTATATCCTACCCATAATGTCGTATAACAGTTACATAGTAACATAGTATTGGAGGTTGTATAAAGGCATACGACCATCTAGTCCAATCTTTATACCCTAACATATGTCTGATAACAGTTACATAGTACATAGTATTGGAGGTTGTATAAAGACGTATGTCCATCTAGTTCCAACTTTATTATCCCTACCCATAATGTCCTGTATAACAGTTACATAGTAACATAGTATTGGAGGTTGTATAAATAGACGTTGTCCATCTAGCCCCAACTTTTATCTACCCTACCCATAATGCCTGTAAACAGTTATATAGTAACATGGTATTGGAGGAGTATAAAGACAATCGTCCATCTAGGTCCAAACCTTTATACTCTACCCATAATGGTCTTATAACAGTTACATAGTAACATAGTATTGGAGTTGTTAAGACATACGTCCATCTAGTCCAACCTTTATACCCTACCCACAATGTCTGTATAACAGTTACATAGTAACATAGTATTGAGGTTGTATAAAGAGATGTCCATCTAATCCAAACCTTTATACCCTACCATAATGTCTGTATAACAGTTACATAGTAACATAGTATTAGAGGTTGTATAAAGACGTATGTCCATCAGTCCAATTTATACCCTACCCATAATGTCTGTATAACATTTACATGTAATAGTATGAGGTGTATAAAGCTATGTCCATTAGTCCAACTTATACCTACCCATAATGTCTGTATAACAGGTTACATAGTAACATAGTATTGGAGGTTGTATAAAGACATACGACTACTAATCAACTTTATATACTTACCCATAATGTCTGTATAACAGTTACATAGTAACATAGTAAGGAGGTAGTTAAGAGGCATCGACTATCTAATCCAACTTGTACCCTACCCAATGTCTGTCCAACAGTTACATAGTACATAGATTGGAGGTGTATAAAGACATACGTCCTTTACTAGTCTTACCTTTATACCCTACCTATAATGTCTGTATAACAGTTACATAGTAAAATAGTATTGGAGGTTGTATAAAGACATACGTCCAGCTAGTCCAACCTTTATACCCTACCCGTAATGGCTGTATAACAGTTACATAGTAACATAGTATAGAAAGGTTTGTAAAAGAAATACGCCTATCTAGTCCAACCTTTATATATTACCCATAATGTCTGTCTAAACATATAGATAGTATAAGGTTGGACTTTAGAGGTTGTCAAACTACCTTTTGAAGGATTGTAATGTAACATGTTGTCAAAGTGACGTACTTGTTCAAGAGAGGTGTATAACATAGGGCTATATGGAAAATAAGAAAACACAGTCTTAATAGAGGAGAGGGGGGGTCCGAATCAACCCAACTGTCTGCCATGTACAATACTGTTTTTTTGACACCTTACTCACTCTGGGCGTTCAATAACACCTCTTAAGAACATCCAATCCACGAACCCTAACACTTGGCTGTGATATGCTGATTGAGATTTTCCAGGGTACATAATGCCAGTCTTGAAAACAAGTCATTTCTGAATTGAAAAGCAGTTGGATGACTAGCGATAATGTTTCACGAACTAAACTTCCATTGATATAATTAAATACAACAGTATACATAGTACAGTAGTACTGGAGTTCGTATAGAAGGCATATGACCATCTAGTCACAACCTTTATACCCTACCCATAATGTCTGGTCCAACAGTTACATAGTAACATAGTATGGAGGTGTATAAAGACGTATGTCCATCTAGTCCAACCTTTTAACCCTACCCATAATGTGTATAACAGTGCATAGTAACATAATATTGGAGTTGTATAAAGGCATACGCCATCTAGTCCCAATCTTTATACCCTATCCCATAATGCCTGTATAACAGGTTATCATAGTAAACATAGTATCAGAGGATGTATAAAGACATTGTCCATCTAGTCCAACCTTTTATACTCTACCCATAATGTCTGTATAACATTACATAGTAACAGTATTGGAGGTTTAATAAAGACAATACGTCCGCTAGTCCAACCTTTATACCCTACCCACAATGTCTGTATAACAGTTAATAGTAACATAGTATTGGAGGTTGTATAAGACGTATGTCCTCTAGTCCAACCTTTATACCCTACCCCGTATGTCTGTATAACATGCTTGTGAAGTTCTCATTCACTCTGCAACTGGTATTCTGTTGTATTCAATTAGATCAATGAACTTGGAAATGTAGTTTCTTGAAGACGATACATGAATTGCCACGATTCTGTTACATCCATTCTGAATTGAGACCAGTCGATGATAGAAGTCTCAAGAACTACATTTCAAGTCCAGTTGATCATTGAATACACAGAATTGTTCCTGTATAACAGTTACATAGGTAAACATAGTAGTGGAGGTTGTATAAAAGACTATGTCCATCTAGTCAACCTTTATACCCTACCCATTAATGTCTGTATAACAGTACATAGTAACATAGTATTGGAGGTTGTATAAAGACGTTATGTCCATCTAGTCCAACCTTTATACCCTACCCATAAGTCTGTATAACAGTTACATAGTAACATAGTATTGGAGGTGTATAAGGCATATGACCATCTAGTCCAACCTTTATACCCTACCCATAATGCCTGATAACAGTTATATAGTAACATAGTATCAGAGGATGTATAAGACAATACGTCATCATCTAGTCCAACCTTTATACTCTACCCATAATGTCGGTATAACACTACATAGTTACATAGTATTGGAGGTTGTATAAAGACATACGTCCATCTAGTCCAACCTTATACCCTACCCACAATGCTGTATAACAGTTACATAGTAACATATTATGGAGTTGTATAAAGACGTATGTCCATCTAGTCCAACCTTTATATACCTACACCATAATATCTGTATAACAGTTCATAGTAACATAGTATTGGAGGTTGTATAAAGACGTATGTCCATCTAGTCCAACCTTTATACCCTACCCATAATGTCTGTATAACAGTTTACATAGTAACATAGTATTGGAGGTTTGTATAAAGAGTATGTCCATCTAGTCCAACCTTTATACCCTACCCATAATGTCTGATAACAGTTACATAGTAACATAGTATTTGGAGGTTGTAAACGACATAACGACTACCTAGTCAAACGTTTATACTTTACCCATAATGTCTGTATAACAAGTTACCATAGTTAAACATAGTATGAGGTTGTAAAAAGACATACGACTACCTAGCAACAACTTTAATTACTTTACCCCATAATGTCGTGTATAACAGTTTACAAACCATTAGTGAATGGATAGTTGATGGATCAAGAAAATGGTCGGTAATTATATACATAATAAGACGCGAGTGAAATCGTCTCCGGGCTGGGTCTAACCTTTTTCCGGTGCCCATAACAGACCTATTAATGTGGCTGTATTAAACCGTGTACAACATAAGTGTAAAATAGTTTTTGGTGTGAACTAGTTGTAATATGAAGTCCCTATCACGGAGTGGACCCTGCTGGTCTACTACAGTGTACATGAAGCCTTTATGAGGGGTGGAAGGCCGCAATTATCCCCGAAGCAACTTGGCGGGTCTATCAGTTGCATACAAGACTGTAACTGTCCTGATACTAAATATGTGAGGGTTGTAAAGGCTACAAGAGCGATAGATGACCATCCGTGGGCGGTCCCAAGCCTGTGTAGGGTGGGGATGCACCGACGTACGCGTTACCATTGCTCTAGTTCATGGAAAGTATGTTACAGGGTAGGTAAACATGGTGAGGTGTTTTGTGTTGGAGGTTTGGTAAATAAGGACACGATGGCCAGTCTGTGGGGGTCGCCAAACTGAAATTTATAAGGGCCACCCATACCTAAAGTGGCTGGTGTGATAACCACACTGGGTAGGATATAGAGTATCAAACATGAAGTACTTAGGTGGGTGATGTACTCAACAGACAATCGCGTCTATCTATGTTGACTCAACGGCATTTACTACTCGATAGGCGACATAATGTGTCTTCTACCAGGTTTTACAATAGATAAGACATAGTATATATCAGAGGATGGTAATATCAGGGGAACTGTAGTGAGTACACCAGTGGCATATAAGAAATAAGTCGCATAGGGTCCTTGTGGTATAGCCAAGCGATACGGGGGAACCCCATGAATGTGCGGTGTGTACATGAAAGCGTAAATCACATGTGGGGTGTAAGGTACGATAGTCATACTAGGAGGGTTTGGTTAAAAAGGACGGATATCGGAAATTCTCATCTGTCACTCCAAGAAGACCCTTCTAGGTCCGGCAGAACCTAGATGGAGGTCCTAGGTGGCTAAAAGGCTACAACGACAGGCTGCCATAGGTGTAACAGTGATGTAATGGGTGGATTGTGGTGTAAGGTGATTATTATTGCTTCACTACAGTGCATAAGCATTCTGCTAAGTTCCAAAACCGCTCTGATTTATACTCTGACAGGGAGTGCGTTATATCGGATCTTCTATAAAACTCTCGGTTGCATATGTGTATATCACATAGTATTGTGTGAGTTGTACTATAACATATACATACAAATATACGTACGGTGACCAGGTATGTTAAAACCGTTGTTCTAGAACGAAGAACTTGTACTGCGCGCTAATTTCGAAATAATATGCTAGGGGTGCAGTGTTAGTGAGTCGTTCACACCCGTGGATGTGGAGCGTGTGTTGATATATTAGTGTGTATGCTCCCTGATAGACAGTGAGTGTGACCACATCGGCGTGAGTACAAGGCCAGCCCTTGTTTATATCCCGCATCGGGCCGCAGCCACGTGCATCATCAGTGTACTTGAGGGTACGAGAGAGGTAGGGACTGGTACGAGATAGGGGAGTCAGGGAGCGATGGTGTCACTCGTTGTGGGAATAGAAGGGGGCACGGAGCGTTTGCTGTATAAATACCAATCAGGCTCATCCTAGTCTTGAACCTTTTATGGATTGCCCTACCTAGATATGTCTGTAAAAGAACAGTTACATAGTAAAATAGTTAATTGGAGGTTGATCAATAGCCATATGCCCCAGCTTGTAACTTAAAGACCCTCCCATCTGGCGGTCTAACAGTTCTATAGGAAACATATCGTAAGGGACTCACTGTGTAAATGCTTGATGATAGAGGCCTATAGAGCGTGTCTCATCCAAGTCTGACATGAACAGTGGGGGGTGCCCTACCCATAATTATCTGCATAGGGCGCTCAGTCACAGAAAGTGGGCAGAAGTACTGCGGGACGGAATAGTATTGGAAGGAGCACGCTCCTGGGTTGTTATAAAGACATGATAACCATCTGTCCACCTTATCCCTACCCTAAAGTCTTATAACAGTATATAGTAACAATAGTAATTGGAGGATGTATAAAGAACAGTACGTCTATCTAGTCCAACCGTTTACACTACTACACATAAGTTGGTCTAAAAACAGTTACATAGTAACATAGTATTGGAGGGGTATTTTAAAGACATACGCCATCTAGTCCCAATCTATATACCTACCCATAATGTCTGGTCTAACAGTTCTTTGTAAATAGTATTTGGAGGTTGTATAAGGACTACGTCCATGCTAGTCCACCTTTCATACTCTACCATAATGTCTGTCTAACGCTACATAGTAACAGAGTATTGGAGGATGTATAGAGGACATAGGATCATCTAGTCCAACTTTATACCCTACCTATAAATGCTGTATAACGTACATAGTTACAATAGTATTGGAGGTGTATCAAGACATTACGTCCAGCAGTGCCAACCTTTATATCCTCCCATAATGGCTTAAAACAGTTACATGTAAATCATAGTATAGTAAGGTTTGTATAGAAGACTCCTACTCCTATTAGTCCAACCTTTATATTCTTACCCCATAATGTCTTCTAACATATGGATAAGGTATAAAGGTTGGACTTTAGTTTCAAAACAACGCTTGAAGATTTTAATGTTAACATATTGGCAAAGGAACGTGACTGGTTCAAGAGAGGTGTTAAGGAGGCTTATTTATGTGAATAAAGAAACCAAGGTCCTAATAGAGTGGGGGGGGTTCGACACCAACTGTCCTGCCATGAAATGAGTTTTGACACCTACTCATGGGTGTTCCTAGTAAACTCTTAGCACTATCCAATCCAGCCCTTGAACTTGCTGTGTATGCTAATTGGATTTTCAGGGTACATATTGCCACAGATTCTTGTACAAGATCATTCTGAATATTGAAAAGGCCCAGTCGGATGACTAGCGAACTCGTTTCAAGAACTAAATTCCAGTTGAGATAAATTGAATACACAGATACATCGTAACATAGTATTGGAGTCGTAAGAGGCATATGACCATCTCGTAACACCTTATACCCTACCCCATAATGTCTGTATAACAGTTACATTGTAGTAAACCTAGTAGTTGGAGTTGTATAAAGCAACTGTCCATCTAGGCCAACCCTTCTATAACCTACCACTAATGGTCTGTATAACAGTTACACCGTACATTATTGGAGGTTGTATACATGCATTACCGGACCTCTCTAGTCCAATTTATACCCTAACCATTATGTGCCGTCTAACCGTTCATAGTAAAACATGTATTGGAGGTTTATAAGACGTATGTCCATCTAGTCCAACCTTTATCCCTTCCCATAAAATGTTCTGTATAACAGTTACAATAGTAACATAGTATGGGAGGTTGTATATAGACGTATGTTTTCATTCTAGTCAACCTTTATACCCTACCCAGAATGCTGTATAAACAGTTTATATAGTACATAGTACAGAAGGGAGATGTATAAAAGACATACGTCCATCTAGTCCAACCTTTATACCCTACCCATAATGTCTGTATAACAGTTACATAGTAACATAATATTGGAGGTTGTATAAAGGCATACGACCATCTAGTCCAATCTTTATACCCTACCCATAATGCCTGTATAACAGTTATATAGTAACATAGTATCAGAGGATGTATAAAGACATATGTCCATCTAGTCCAACCTTTATACTCTACCCATAATGTCTGTATAACAATTACATAGTAACATAGTATTGGAGGTTGAATAAAGACATACGTCCATCTAGTCCAACCTTTATACCCTACCCACAATGTCTGTATAACAGTTATATAGTAACATAGTATTGGAGGTTGTATAAAGACGTATGTCCATCTAGTCCAACCTTTATACCCTACCCATAATGTCTGTATAACATGCTTGTGAAGGTTCTCATTCATCCAGGCCATGGTATATCTGTTGTATTCAATTAGATCAACTGGACTTGAAATGTAGTTCTTGAAGACGTACATAATTGCCACAGATTCTTGTACAAGTCATTCTGAATTGAGAAAGCCAGTCGGATGACTAGCGAAACGTCTTCAAGAACTACATTTCAAGTCCAGTTGATCTAATTGAATACAACAGATATGTCTGTATAACAGTTACATAGTAACATAGTATTGGAGGTTGTATAAAGACGTATGTCCATCTAGTCCAACCTTTATACCCTACCCATAATGTCTGTA
>CM033470.1:322565959-322655416 GCA_019447015.1 Hymenochirus boettgeri | reverse complement strand
ATAAACTCCTAAACATTATGCTGTATAAACAGTACATTATGTTAACCCCCTAAGCAATAATCAGAGGATTGTAATAAAGACATACGTTCAACATCTAGTACAACATGTGATACTCTACCCCATTATGTACTTAGTCATTACTTATAACAGTTATACATTGTAACAATATATAGTATTTGGAGGTTGCTTTATATATAGACATAACGATCAGCCATTTTTAGGGTTCCATTACCTGATTTATTATACCACTTTCATTTCCCCAAAAAAATGTACGAGTGTATAACAGTTTGCATTTATTGTAACAATAGTATTTGGAATGCGTAGTATTAAAAGACCGTGATGGTCCACTTCTACGTATCCAACCTTATACCCCTACCCATAAATGCTTGCTATTAACCAGTCTACCATAGAAACATAGTATTGGCAGGTTTGTATAGTAAGACATACGACTACATAGTCAAAAGATACCTTTTTTTGATACCCTAACCAACCAAGGTATCGAGATAAACAGTTCCATCTAGTACATAGTATGGAGGTTGTCAGTACACAGAGACGTCTATGCTCCATCTCTACGTACAGAACCTTATATACCCTACCCATTATGTCTGGCATACAGGTCATTACTTATCTGAAAGAAGCTTTTAATAGCCGAGTGTAGTATGTAAGAGCATGTTTGGTGCTATCTGTAAAGGGCGTAATGTACCTATCTAGTACTAGCTAATACTACTTTATATACTAGCCTACCCATAATGTTAATCAGCTTTCACCTAACTAGTTACTATTATGATAGGTAGACGATTTGTTTGATTGGAATTTGCGGCATGGTAATTCCTATATAGGGGCTATCTATTACAGATCGAAGGCCTACATACGTCAACAAATGCACCTGTTAATCGTATATTCCGACTCTCAACTCGCATAATGTATGATGCTGTTTCAATACACAGTGATGCATAATGTATCCGCAATTATCATAGCACATTGCGACAATGCGTTGTCACCCCCCCACCAAAGTAGATAGCATGAGGCGAATCTACCTGAGGTCAAATCTTTATACTTTAATACCCTATGATATGCTGTCTGATGTGCTTGCATCCAGAACCAAAAGTAGAACATGGCTAGTAAACATACTTCGTATGCGTTAGGCAGATTGATCACCTAAACAGAGCATAGCGTCAATCTAGTCGTACCTTTACTGCAACTGTGCAACGCATAGTCAGCAGCTCTATGCGCGTATATCAGAACTATGCGGTATAGCAGTCACAGTGGAAACACTGTGCTAGAGCGACAATAGTATGTGGAGGATCACCCCCGCGTGTTGTAGTAAAAGCGCTATAGGTGCTCGCAGTTCGCATGTTCCTGGACCCGACTTGCCATTGTATATGCCTATGTACTAGGACGGTAAGACATTAGCCTCCTCTAGCTGCCTTCCGTTGTCTTCGACATCTATATGTAACTTAAGTTAGCAGAATTAGTTACACTCTTAGGTAGAGAAGGATGGATTGTCCTATAAAGGAAGCGTCAGTTGATGGTTTATGAGGCTTCTAATCTCAGGAATGGCTCATTTTATGGTCTACGAGGTTAATTTTACGTGCATACCGTCCTGACTAATGCTCTTAAACTTGTGGCCATCATAGACTAGATATAACAAATAACGACTAACCCATTTACCCCATGCAGCCAATACGCTGTAACTCAGTACTCATGTGCTGAGCTCTAGTTACTACCACATACACATATGTACCGACTATTGGTGCTCCATTTCCATTGGTTTCTCCCAACCTCGTAGGGTGTGAACTCGTGGGTAGCTGTACACGCATAACTCCTGTGCATGTCTGTACAGAACCCCCCGTTCTACTTCCCCATATGTAGTATAAACACCTAAGTATTCAGGAGCGGATCGTATAAATAACCGACCTCCATGTTACGCTAAACTATCTACGATACACAACCTTGCGTGATCATCACTCTACGATGTGCAGCTCATGAGTCTCTGGTTCATAACACTGCCATATCACATCCTGAAAAAACACACCAGACGCGACCACATAGAGCAGATCCAAGTAGAAGCATCCTTAGACTGTCATGCGTGATGAGACACTAGTAAGAGAAGCATGAACGTCATTTCTAACATGGCCCATATCTAGCTATAGCTACCATACTGCGCCATACAACCCTGATACATCGATACTCAGTAGCAGTTAACTTTAGTAGAAATGCAGTATATGGAGGTATCATTAGTAAGGAAGGAGAATCATTTAACCGATGTCCCTGATTTGCTAGTCCAACCGTTTCTATACCTCTACCGCATCCGCTGCACGTCACTACTGTATGCACTTATTGTGCCTCTCTCTACCACCACTAGTTGCTATATCCATTCCACGCCCCTTTATGCGTCCTATCTTACTTTTTTGTATCCCTGTGTACGCCTTGATCGTCGTATGTTTGTGTACTAGTGACGAGATACGTGTGTGAGCCGCAGTCTATAGAGCTACCGGGCAATATTTGTTTGTATGGTTTAGGCTCACACAGCGGCTTCTGTGTACTGATCCCCTGTAACCTTTATACCTTACCCATAATGTCTGTCTAACAGTTACATAGCAACATAGTAATGGAGGTTGTATAGAAGCATATGACCATCTAATCCAACCTTTATACCCTACCCATAATATCTGCATAACAGTTACATAGTAACATAGTATTGGAGGTTGTATAAAGACATGTCCATCTTGTCCAATCTTTATACCCTAACCATTATGTCTGTATAACAGTTACATAGTAACATAGTATTGGAGGTTGTATAAAGACGTATGTCCATCTAGTCCTCACCCTGTCTATCTATATTCTGCCTACCTACATCCCAATGTCTATCGACACCCTGTCTACCTTCACCCTGTCTATCTATATTCTGTCTACCTACATCCCAATGTCTATCTACACCCTGTCTAGCTTCACCCTGTCTATCTATATTCTGCCTACCTACACCCCAATGTCTATCTACACCCTGTCTACCTTCACCCTGTCTATCTATATTATCTCTCTCTACACCCTGTTTACCTTCACCCTGTCTATCTATATTCTGCTTACCTACATCCCAATGTGGTGCGAGAATGAAGGTTTAAAGGAGAACTGTGGTCTCCAGTTTTTTCCAAACCAGTAATAATGTATATCCAAACCATTCTTCATCCATACCTTCAATATAAAACCTAATCACATCTCTAGATAGATTTTGTGAGAAGTTATTGCTGGAAAGGTTCAGCAAGTTACTTCCTGGTTGAACTCTTCCTGTTTTCAACTATGTGACCAGCTTGTAGTTATGTGACCACCTGTCTGCATTAATAGGCTCCCCTACTCAACTGTCAACTTTTCCCCCCAGGTACTTCATGATTTCCCCAGCTTAAATGTGATGAACAGGCGTGCATGTTAAAACCCAATAGACAATGTCTGAAATTGTAGAAGACTCTCTTTCCCATAGCTAGCCACGTGTTGTTTGTTTATCATAGCATGGGTTCTGGTCTTGGGTCTTGCCCCTCAGCAGCCAAAGCCAACATGTGGCTGGAGCACAGCATGTGGGCTGCTAGTTAGAATTGAGCTATACCCACTGCATTCAAAGGCCTTCATATTCCTTAATATTCAGATGTAGAAGTTATTCATATTTTCGTAAATATCCTCAGTTTATCCAGGAATTAATTCAGCATTTATAGATACCTGACATACCCGAACCAAACTTGGGATATTATCCTTCCTAGGCCTACGATCCCAAGATATGTCATATTTGGTCTCATTCTGTTGGGTAAATTAGTTACGGACAATCATGCTATTATTTTGAATGTGACATGTATGTTACACGGATTATGGACTAGAGGGGAATTGGAGATTTAAAATTCCCTCCAAAAATAGGAACCAACCTTCGGGGCAGAACCAAACCCCCCTCTGTAGACCAGACCACTCCCAGTTTCGGAAAAGGATAAATTGGGAGCGGGTCTCTCGGGAGTTCATCATAACTAACAATAAATCTAGCCAACAGACGGACCATATTGGCTTACACCAGAAATATTATTTGGACTGTTCCCATCTGGATTAACAAGTTCTGGACTCAGCTCATGGACTTTTCAGACGCCAATTATCTTTATTTATTCTTTCATCCATTTCTTATCCTCACCTGTGTATCACCGTTTTTGTGTTCAGTGAATTACTTTAGTTTTCTTTATATTTTTATGCACTATTTTGTCAACTTTAATAAATTATATAAAATCATTTATAGGCCTACTGTCCTATTGAGTATATCCCAAAAACGACCTTTGTCTTCGAAGTACGCTGCTATAGAGAAGTATTGTTTAGGTATATAGATATACTATATAACTGTGTATAGAATATTAGGGGTGAATAACCAATTTTCTTACAGGTTGTTATATGTACAGGTCATTCCGCTGTTTTCTCGGAATGTGATGCAGCGAGTATATTGATTAATTAATATTAACTGGGTAGTATATCATTTGTTCACTAACCCCACCGGTCGATCTGTTTCATCCACCTGTCGGTTGCTTGGAGTGTTTTTTCCGTAGCTGATAGATGGATGGGCGTCGCAGCCCAGAGGTTTGTGACAAGTCCAACCTTATATCCTACCCATAATGTCTGTATAAAAGTTACATAGTAATATGTATTGGAGGTTGTATAAAACATACGTCCATCTAGTTCAACCTTTATACCTACTACCCATAATGTCTGTATAACAGTTACATAGTAACATAGTATTGAAAGTTGTATAAAGACATACGTCCATCTAGTCCACCCTTTATACCCTACCCCATAATGTCTGTCTAACAGTTACATAGTAACATATATTGAAGGTTGTATAAAGACATCCGTCCATCTAGTCCAACCTTTATACCTATCCATAATGTCTGTATAACAGTTACATAGTAACATAGTTTGAGTTGTATAAAGACATCGTCCATCTAGTCCAACCTTTATACCCTACCCATAATGTCTGTATAACAGTTACATAGTAACATAGTATTGGAGGTTGTATAAGAATGAATACATCCATCTAGTCTAACCTTTATCCCTACCATAATGTCTGTATAACAGTTACATGTAACATAGTATGAAGGTTATGTAAAGACATATGTTGAAAAAAAGTTGCACTCCTGGAAAATCTTATCAGGTCATGTAAAACAACATCCTTTATTGAACCTTCATAGTTAGCAAATACATGCCAATATTGGACTGTAGACGTTTATTGACCTGTGACGCTAATAAGATTTTCCAGAGTGCATAGGGGTAATGATAAATGTAATACAACAATTCATCCACTAGATGTCATCTACATTGTGAACACATGGGATTGGAAGCAGCTAATTGGAAACATCTTCCTTACATACAGATAGATATCCATCCCAAACCATATATAGTTATGTAGATATTTTATAATAATAATTATTATATAATAATTAATAACAGTAATATAATGTATAATAAATATCCCTATGCCAAGATTCAATCCAGATGTTAAAGGGTAACTAAACCAAACTTTGTTTACTGAATATGTTCACTTGTCATTTATATGCCTCATCCCCATCTGATCCAATCAGCACATACACTAATTAATATTATTAACCAGATATTTAAGAATAATTATTACCGTAAGGATATTACAACTCTCCCACGTCCCTACAGATTGCATTATTTATCCACCAAACGGCCCAACCTATTTCTTTGACCACTTCTCTGCTTGGTTGTCCCACTATCTATCCTCTGACATCCCTCAATTATCTTAGGGGATTTCAATATCCCATCGATACCAACACCTCTACTGCCACTAAACTTCTCTCTCTTACCTCCTCCCTTGGCCTTACCCAATGGTCCTCTGCCCAGGCCCATTGTATGGGCACACACTGATCTGGTCTTTACCCGTCTCTGCTCTGTATCTAACTTCTCCAACTCTCCCTTTCCTCTGTCCGATCACAATCTTCTCAAATTTAATCTTGTGTCATCTTCGTCCGCGCCGTAACCCCTAATACCAACGTACAGATCAGAGACCTGTGTAATCTCAACCCCCATTCGCTCTCTATCCCCCTCCAGCAACTTAACCTTATGCCCTCCTTCTCTGACCCTAACCTTGCAGCCGTCCACTACCATAACACAGTTTGCAATGCCCTTGACTCTGTTTCTCCCTTACCCACCTGTCGCCTTGGTCGTAAAAAACCCACAACTGTGGCTTACGATCAAAATAATGACAATCCTGCATAGCCGACGTGCTGGCACAGAGAACAAAATATCGACTTTCTTGAATTTGAAAGTGCCCTTTACCGGACAGAGGTGCTTTTCCTTAGCCAAACAAACTACTCTTCTCTTCACTCATATCCTCCCAATCCCATAACCCCCAACAGCTCTTTAAAGTTTCAACTCCCTGCTCTGTTCGCCACCTCCTCCACCTACCCCGTTTATCGGCTGATGAAATGCTTCATATTTCATAGAAAAAAATCCTGTGCACCCTACCTCCTCCCTACAGCTTCCAACTCCACCACTCATACCACTGCACCGGCTAACCTCCCTTCATTGGTTATACCTTTAATTGTACCCCAACGAGCTTCACCACTATTACAGAACAGGGACTCTTATCTCTCCTATCCAGGACACGTCCACCACCAGCACCCTTGACCCAATTCCCTCTCATCTATTTCCCCCGCCTCCTCTTCATTCATACCAGCCCTACACCTCTCTCTTCAACTTCTCCCAATCCACTGGTATTTTTCCAATGCCGTGGTCTCCCCTATACTTAAAAAACCCTCCCTCGACCCGTCTGCTCTTTCCAGCTACCGGCCTGTCTCCCTTCTCCATTTGCTTCCAAACTACTGGAAAGACATGTCTATGCTGACCGGTCAGTCACCTGTCTGCTCACTCTCTCTTGGATCACCTCCAGTCAGGCTTCCGCCCTAACCACTCCACAGAAACTGCCCTACTAAAGTGACCAATGATCTACTTAGTGCTAAATCTAAAGGTCACTACTCTCTGCTCATTCTTCTTGATCTGTCCTCTGCTTTGATACTGTTGACCACCCTCCTCTCTTCAAATCCTGGTCTCCTTAGGTATCCAGGACACTGCACTTTCTGGCTATCCTCCTATCTCTCTGGTAGGACCTTTAGTGTTTTCCACTAGTGTTTAGTGTTTTCCCTCACAAATCTGTTCCCCTCTCTAGTCTCACTATTAATATAACAACACCTATATCACCATCTCCTCATGTCCGCTGCCTGGGAATAATGCTAGACTCCGATCTTTCCTTTAAACCTCATGTCAATTGGCTTGCCAACTCCTGTCGGCTCTAATTTAAAAACATCTCCCACATCTGACCCTTCCTCTCGAATGAAGCTACAAAAATCCTAGTCTATGCCCTAATCATATCCTGGCTTGACTACTGAAACACACTCCTGGTGGGTCTACCAAACAACTGCCTGGTTCCGCTTCAATCCATCCTCAACTCTGCTGCCTGGCTCTTTCATTTCTATTCTCGCTCCTCTATTGCCCCTCCTCTCTGTCAGTCATTCCACTGGCTGCCCATCACACAAGTCCGGTTCAAGTTGCTTACCATATCCTATAAAGCATTATCCAACATAGCCCCTCCTATATATCTCACACCTATCCTATAAAGCCTCTATCCAAACACAGCCCTACATATATCTCAGAGCTGATCCAGCGTTACCGTCCCAGGCGCAACCTCCGCTCTGCAAACGATCTCCTCCTCTCTCCACCCTTGACCACCTCTTCCCATGCCCGCATTCAGGACTTTACTCGTGCTGCCCCTCTGCTCTGGAACTCCTTCCTCCGTCTGTCCGTCACTCACAACGTCCCTTAACACCTTCAAACAACCTAAAACCCACCTCTTAAGGCACCATATAACCTGGTATAGACATTATCCCTCTTACTACCCAATATGACCAACCCGCCTTTCACACTCCACTGCCAATCTATTTACAGCCTACCGATTCCCGTCATCTTATTCTCTCTCACCCCCATATCCTCTAGTCTGTAACGCTAGGGCAGGGTCCTCTCTCCTATTGTATCACGTATTGCTGTAAGAACTCCTCTCACTCTGTTTACTCGTATTTTGTATTACCTGTGTATGTAATATGTATGACTTTGTATAACATGTATTACCCTGTATGTAATTATGACTATGTAATTGTAAAGCACCACGGAAAATGTTGGCGCTATATAATCGATATAATAATAACTCCCACGGATGAGCTACATGTATATTATAGACTGGGTGGATAATCTCCCACAGGTGAGCTACATTTAGGTTACAGACTAGATGGAATTATCTCCCACAGGTGAGCTACATGTATGTTACAGACTGGATAATTATCTCCCACGGGTGAGCTACATGTATGTTACAGACTTGGTAGAATTATCTCCCATGGGTGAGCTACATGTATATTACAGATTGGGTAGTATTATCTCCCACGGATAAGCTACATATAGTTACAGACTAAGACGGAATTATCTCCCACGTGAGCTACATGTATGTTACAGACTGGGTAGAATTATCTTCCACGGGTGTCACATGTCTGTACCGATGGTGAATTATCAGTGTGAGCTACATGTATGTTACAGGTGAGCTACATGTATGTTTGCAGTCTGGGTAGAATTATCTCCCACGGTGAGCTACATGTAGGTTACAATTGGGTGGAATTATTTTCCACGGTGAGCTACATGTATGTTACAGACTGGATAAATTATCTCCCTGGGTGAGCTACATGTATGTTCAGTTGGGGAATTATATCATAGATCTGCAAGAAAACTACAGACACCTAAAATTCAGTAAACAAAAATTTATTTTACAATTCATGAATAATAAATATTATAATACCAAACAAAATACAAATAAATACATCATTTTATATATATAATAAGTACAAAACAAACAGCATGAGAGGCGGGAGAGGTCCCGCAGAGCTTTCAATCTGTTTATATACAATCTAGACCTACATTCTGCCTACATATATCCTGATCTATCTACAGCCGCTCTAGCTACACCAAGATTTTAGATCTTGTTTAATTGAATCATTCTGGCTTCTATCATTTCTATTCGGGTCCTGAAATCATTTTGTTGCTTCCTATCTTATCCCAATGTCTATCTATATGCTGTCTACCTACATCCCAATGTCTATCTACACCCTGTCTACCTTCACCCTGTCTATCTATATCTGCCTACCTACATCCCAATGTCTATCGACACCCTGTCTCTACCTTCACCCGTCATCTATATTCTGTCTACCTACATCCCAATGTCTATCTACACCCTGTCTACTTCACACCTGTCTATCTAATTCTGCCTACCTACATCCCAATGTCTATCTACACCCTGTCTACTTCACCTGTCTCTCTATATCTGTTCCTACCTACATCCCAATGTCTATCTACAAACCCTGTCTAACTACACCCTGTCTATCTATATTCTGCCTATTCATCCCAATTGTCTACTTCTCCTGTCTACCTTCCCGTCTATCTATATTCTGCTATACCTACTCCCAATGCTACTATATTCTGCTTACCATATATCCCAATGTCTATCTACACCCTGTCTACCTCACCCTGTCTATCTATATTCCTACCTACATCCCAATGTCTATCTACACCCTGTCTACTATATTCTGCTTACCTCTACACCCATGTCTACCTACACCTGTCTACTACTTTACCCTGTCTATCTATATTCTGCTTACCTACATCCCAATGTCTATCTACACCCTCTCTACCTTCACCCTGTCTATCTATATTCTGCCTACCTACATCCCAATGTCTATCTATACCTGGTCTACCTATGTTCTGCCTAGCTATATCCCAATATCTATCTATACCCTGTCTACCAACATTCTGCCTACATATATCCCAATATCTATCTACTCCTGGTCTACCTATATTATCCTTTTTTACATTCTGTCCTCCTATATCTAGTCATTTTATGTCCTGCCTACCTATATTCTGTCTATCTATATATTGTCTAACTCATACTGCTCTACCTACATACTGCTTACCTACATGCTCTCTAGCTATAAACTGTTTACCTATATCTTGTCTCTCTAAAAATCGATATCTATCTGCATCCCAACCTCTATTTACAACCTGATCTCTATTTAAGGCCCAATCTTTTTCTACTGCCTGAACTCTTTCTACTGCCTGAACTCTTTCTACTGCCGGAACTCTTTTTTCTGCCGGAACTCTTTTTCTCTGCCGGAACTCTTTCCTGAACTCTTTCTACTGCGGAATCTTTCTACTCGCTGGAACTCCTGCCGGAACTCTTTGTACTGCCGGAACTCTTCCTACAGCCGGAACTCTTCCTACTGCCGGAATTCTTTCTACAGCCCGGTGTTTATCTTCTCTCTTTCTTCTACACCCGGTGTTCATCTTTGCCAATTTCTTTTCCTCTTCTCTCTTCGGTTGCACTTTAATAGAAACATAGATTTATCTAATTAGCCTTTTCTGACAATCAGTACCCTGCACCAAGACAAACTCTCTAGCAAGCCACCTCTCCCTTGGGTTGGTAAGTCATCCTGCTATCTCTACACTATTGATTTTAATATAATAACATTAGAGATATTCTTTCTTTATCAAATTATAAATTCTCTTTTTTTCCTTTTATTGTTTTACATGTTGTATCTACTATTGGGTCTATTGTGTGTTCCCTATTATTTTTTATTATCTCCTGCAGTAAACCCCGTACTAGCGATCGGCTATTATAAACCACGATGGTGCTGAATTATCACTGGTTGGACCCTCCGGACCCACTGGAGACCCGTACTAAGAAAATCTACCGCAGAGCTCCCTGCACCTTTATTCAAACAGACAGTAGGAGTTTGAGATAAAACTTATCAATGTCATCCACTGTTTATTGAAATATTACACTAAAGGGCTATGAAAGGTTTATTTAACTCCAGTGTTATCTTAATACAAGAGGGAGACATAAATGGTTTCCTCCCTAGAAAATCAGCAGAGCAAACTTTATCTCAAAGTTGCAGCCCCCACTATATGTATCACCTAGAAGGGCCCTACTGGCAGAGAGCATCTTCCCTCTGTGTGGCCCTACTCTGGGGTGAGGATGAGGATCTGGATTTTAGGTTCTCACCAATGGTTGAGCAGATAGAGAGTAGTTAATAAACTCTTTCATTCCTCCCATATCCTGCTTCTAATAACCCACTAACAACACTAAAAACCCTTTCTCACCTTAATGCTGCCTGGTAATAGGAAAGGAAGTTATTATTGTTACTAGCTATTGTTATTGCTATAAAATATTTCTCTTACATTCCAACCTTTCTGTAGATTGTGGATCCTTACAAGGCTAGCATAGCACTTTTAGCCAAGTCTACGCCGCATATTGCAAAAACCCGTGCTGTAGAAGTCCATTGCTGCTGAGTCTTTCCTGTGGATTCTTTCCCAGAACACAAACCAGAAAGTCTCTGATTGCTTAGACCTTGAGAGAAATAATCATGATCATACACACTGTGCATCTCTAACCATCCAAGTAGACTCTATAAAATCCATCTGGAACACAGTAATTACTCACCATAATAAGGGAGACTTCAGTCGGTTCTCCCCCCATTAAGGATCAGATTATTTGCAGTCCGTCTGGAATGTCTCCTCAAAGCTAAAAGTTATAGAAACAAACACACTGAGAAATGAATTAATTACCTTTAATTTATAGACCAAAAATCTATAGTAAATAACAGGACGGGCGATTGGAATATCCCACGTGAGTTAGGGAGGTAGCGATTTGTTGAATTGATCATTGCAGTGTCAGTGTGTGTCTCTTTCTGGGATATTTTAGTATTTACACATAGTGACAATAGTGGATTTTTACTTACGTGGCTCTCCTTCTGCCATCTCTATCAAGACGATCCCAAATGACCAGATGTCACACTAGAAAGAAGAGATTAAACATTAGATATCGGAGGACAGGATCCATGTTTTACTTCCACAAGTTATAATAATTCTTCATCCTTTTCCTGATTAAATGTGGCTAATTTGATGTTACCAAATGAGTTTTTTTCACAGTCCAGGTTCTGCCATCCAAGTTCCACGTTTTCCCTTTTTGGGGGCTTGTCCTGCTGTCAGAGCTAGGTGGATGGGATTAAATAGTCTGGGAATGGATTAAGGATATTCTGGAGGTAGAGCTAGGTTATCCTTGGGTAAAGTACGTATATATAGGTTTTCCATATATCCTAAATGTTAAAAGGTATTCCATGTTAGGGATCCCAGATCTATTTTATCCACAATAAATTTCCGATTACTGATAGGATGAATAGGTTTACTGTAAAGGTCCATACACATGTGTAATTACAGGGACCGACTACCAGCGGATCTTCAACACGCCTGACAAAGTGTCCATTCACGGCACGAGTATTAGCTGAAACGGCTGGGTATACACATCGTGGCACGTGGGTCAGCCCCCGTGATGACGTGTGATGAGGCTTAAAGAAATATAACTAAATTGACTTAACTAATGAAATTGCCATTAACTATAAAGAAAATGGTCAGAAGGGAGTCACAACATTATACTAAGACCTTATTAGTTAGTAAAGGTGGCCATACGTATTAGCGATATATCACCCATGTGTAGGGGCTGATCTGACCGTAATGCAGACACCGACCCGTGATCTAGACTAGTACCAAATCATTACTGGAATTTCTTACCCAGTGATATCTTTACCCACCTGTATAAAACAGAGCGATGTATGTGACGGCAATATAATTATTAATCTACACTTACTGATACATTGTATCCTTTGCTTTTGTCAAGCAAACATCTGATCACTTCGGGAGCCGTCCAGTATACATTCCCGCCGTTTTCGTGTCTTGTGTCTTCTGGCCCATTGAATATTTGGCCAATCCCAAATCAGCTGTAATTACACATTAATTAATATTTTCCACTAATAAATGTGATTCTAATCGATCAAAAAAGCTCTAAAATGCATAATATAGAATAAACATCCTATACAGTGTTATACCAGGTACCTGCATTTCATATCATGGAACAATTCATTCATCTTTACATATTTAAGGGTTACGCTAGTCACACACATATTAATCAATGTTCCATCGGTCCGAATGTGAAATTGATAGTATCATTGGTCAGGTACAAGACTTATCTAGATATTGACCATAACATACACCTGTAACATTGGCCATAACTGGTGGACTGTTATTTGGAACATCGAGGAAAGCGTATGGCCACCTTAGCTAGACAGTGTAACAATCATTAAAGATTGAATTTCCCTTACCTATTTTACGTCACCAGCGACATTGAATAGAATATTTTGTCCCTTTAGATCTCGGTGCGCAATATTCTTATCATGGAGGTACGTAATCCCTGCAGAGATTGATAAACAGACACATTATACCTTATATCCTCTATAATGATACATTAGTTTAGCAATTCTGTGTGTGATGTGAAAATAAACGCTTGTTCATATATGAATATATATTATATATAATAGTAATGTGATATTTCTGTTACCGGTCTCTCGGTATAAAAGAAACTAGAGTCCGATTTCAAAGCGCTGGTTTGTTATTGAAATACCTTTATAATAAAGTTTGGCAGCTCTAATTAACAACGGTGTTTGCTGTATTAATTGGTTCAAATAATATTTACTATTTACTCCATAAAATCTACTTAGTTTGTAGAAAACCCTGCATTAGATATTAATATCCAGCCCTGCTGTACTCTATAGACGTATTACTATTCTCCTTAAATATCTGCTAAATGTATCTAAAGGTCCGTACACACGTCCGATATTTCAACCCCCGAGTACAAGGCGCATACGCGACAAGGGCCATTTCGGTATGACGAGGCCACCCGTGCAGGTGCATATACTTGGGATTATCGGCCCAAACAGTCGTTCGTCACGCACTCGGAATCGTTTGTCGTACGAGGTTCGGACTGTGTACGAGGCTTTAGTATATGTTTGATTTATAAATAAATTGTATTACTTGCCATCTATAATAAAACATCTTCCATGTTCTTGAATAAACAATACAGTTAAAACGTACCTGCAGTATCTCCGTTGAGACATACCGAATCCACACTCTCCAGGAAATAGTATCCATAGAGCGAATAGTGGATTTTAAGATTATCTAGACAGCCTCCACTGCAAACTCCATGATGATCTACAAGGAAATAGAAATGATTTAGTTAGGTGGTAAAGAGATCAGTGTGTAATTCTACGGATTATCATTTCTATAAAGATTAGTATTCTTATTAAGTGAAACTCAAAGCTCCAGCACCAACTATAAATGTGCTGAGTGTACGGATGTGTTTACTGTAGGTCCCATTCTATATTACTTTCTATCCGTGTATTAGGAGAGATCCCACATCGGCTGAACTATTACTATATTAACCAAGATCATGAGATGTTTCTTACCCATAGCCTTTTCTTCTGTCTCTCTGGTCTAGTGTGTAAAGCTCCCGACATGGGATGATATTTTGTGCTTCAATTTTTTGAGCAAAAAGGCTTCTTCTAAGTCGATTTCCTGGTTAAAAACAAATAAATGATAAAGTTAGCGGAAATGTTACACAGTACAGAAAGAAACACGGATTTCTATCATTTTATAGCAGATTGCTATTTTAAGTCTTTTGTTTAAAAAAAAATTACATGAAAACCATTGTATATTTTTACAATAACATTAATTTTCATTCTGGGAGTCCCATGTTCAGATACAGGAGCATCTCTACAATATCCAGTAATAAACATCTATCAGATACTTACCGTGTCTACATCCGCAACTTTCACGGCTATGTCAGAATAGCGGTCTTTATATTGGGTTGAATAAAATAGATTGTGAATTTAATATTTAATAATAAATGGTGCTATAAATGATTTAAATAGACGTTATAAACTTACTTGTAGAGACCTTCCGAATCCTCTCGCCGATAATTGCATTAATTCAAATTTGTTTTTGGGATCCTAAAATAATAATGAGTAAATAATAGTATAAAATAATTGATATATACAACAATAGGAAAAACCCTCACCAACAACCAGGAAGAGAAATATTATCCAATAACAAGACAAGTTAATTTACTATCGCTATCGTACATTTAAGACCAAACGTTCGGTAATTACGAACGTTCAGTCATAGAATACCATGCAGTAGTAAACTAACGTAATGTATTCTATAGGGATCGTAAATCTACAATTTCGTTATCGTAGATCTAGATTGTTTTTACCCAATTAAAGTAGGCGCGTACCGTGCCTTTATAAATACGGGCCTAAAGTCTGGGATAGAGTCTTATCCCGTGTGACTTAAATCACACTAACTAATCACACTAACTAATGCCTCTGAACATTTTAACCAAATAACCTGCGGATCCAAGTAATGTAAATTTAACTTACTGATGACTTTTCTTTAATTAAATTTTCGATGACGGACTTTTCCGACTCTTTGATTTCCTGAAGAAAAAAAAGTTTATTTAAATATAAACTTTCTATTATTAAGGTTTGTACTTTAATTATAAATAATATCTGTATATATTATATTTCTTATTTTATTTATGTTTCTGTTTCAAATCTGAATAAAAGTTGCTATAGTTATAAATCTTCCTTCCTTTCTACTTACTTGCTTTTCTGGAATGTCCGCTGCTTGTATTGCCTGAAGAAGAAGAAATTTAAATAAGTTTTTATAGAGAAATTTTCATTTAGAAAAACATGTAATTATGGGACAGAATAAATAATAAAGTGTGTATTGTAAAGGTCTAATTCAAAATGAACATGAGCTTTCTAACCTACAATTTCGTTATCGTAGATCTAGATTGTTTTACCCATGATTAAAGGCGCGATACCGTGCCTTTATAAATACGGGCCTAAAGTCTGGGATAGTCAATCTTATCCCGTGGACTTAAAATCACACTAACTAATCACCTAACTAATGCCTCTGAACATTTTAACCAAATAACCTGCAGATCCAGTAATGTAAATTAAACTTACTGATGACTTTTCTTTAATTAATTTTTCGATGACGGACTTTTCCGACTCTTTGTTTTTCCTGAAAAAAAAAAGTTTATATTTCTATATAAACTTTCTATTTATTAAGGTTTTGTACTTTTAATTATAAATATCTGTATATATTATATTTCTATTATTTTTTATGTTTCAAATCTGATAAAAGTTGCTATAGTTATAAATAAGATTTATAACTATTAGCAACTTTTATACAGATTTGAAACATAAATAATAATAAGAAATATAATATATACAGATATTATTTATAATTAAAAGTACAAAACCTTAATAAATAGAAAGTTTATATAGAAATATAAACTTTTTTTTTTCTTCAGAAATCAAAGAGTCGGAAAAGTCCGTCATCGAAAATTTAATTAAAGAAAAGTCATCAGTAAGTTTAATTTACATTACTTGGATCTGCAGGTTATTTGGTTAAAATGTTCAGAGGCATTAGTTAGTGTGATTAGTTAGTTGTATTTAAAGTCACAGGGATAAGACTGACTATCCCAGACTTTAGGCCCGTATTTATAAAGGCACGGTATCGCGCCTTAATCCTGGTAAAAACAATCTAGATCTACGATAACGAAATTGTAGATTTAGAAAGCTCATGTTCATTTTGAATTAGACCTTTACAATACACACTTTATTATTTATTCTGTCCCATAATTACATGTTTTTCTAAATGAAAATTTCTCTATAAAAACTTATTTTAAATTCTCTTCTTCTTCAGGCAATACAAGCAGCGGACATTCCAGAAAAGCAAGTAAGTAGAAAGGAAGGAAGATTTATAACTATTAGCAACTTTTATTCAGATTTGAAACAGAAACATAAATAATATAAGAATATATATATACAGATATTATTTATAATTAAAAGTACAAAACTTAATAATAGAAAGTTTAATTTAAATAACTTTTTTTTTCTTCAGGAAATCAAAGAGTCGAAAAGTCCGTCATCGAAAATTTAATTAAAGAAAAGTCATCAGTAAGCTTAAATTTACATTACTGGATCTGCAGGTTATTTGGTTAAAATGTTCAGAAGCATTGTTAGTGTTGATTAGTTAGTGTGATATAAGTCACACGGGATAAGACTAACTATCCCAGACTTTAGGCCCGTATTTATAAAGGCACGGTATCGCGCCTTTAATCATGGGTAAAAACAATCTAGATCTACGATAACGAAATTGTAGATTTACGATCCCTTATAATACATTACGTTAGTTTACTACTGCATGGTATTCTATGACTGAATTCGTATTACCGAACGTTTGGTCTTAAATGTACGATAGCGATAGTAAATTAACTTGTCTTGTTTTGGATAATATTTTCTCTTCCTGGTTGTTGGTGAGGTTTTTTCCTATTGTTGTTTATATTCATATTATTTATACTATTATTACTCATTATTATTTTAGGATCCCAAAACAAATTTGAATTAATGCAACTATGGCTATGGAGGATTCGGAAAGGTCTACAAAGTAAGTTTATAACATCTATTTAAATCATTTATAGCACCATTTATTATTAAATATTAAATTCACAATCTATTTTATTCCAGACCCATAAAAGACCGCTATTCTGACATAGCCGTGAAAGTTGCGGATGTAGACACGGTAAGTATCTGATAGATGTTTATATACTGGATATTGTAGAGATGCTCCTGTATCTGAACATGGGACTCCCAGAATGAATTAATGTTATTGTAAAATATCAATGGTTTTCATGTTAATGTTTTTTTTAAACAAAGACTTAAAATAGCAATCTCTATAAAATGATAGAAATCCGTGTTTCTTTCTGATACTGTGTAACATTTCCGCTAACTTTATCATTTATTTGTTTTTAAACAGGAAATCGACTTAGAAGAAGCCTTTTTGCTCAAAAAATTGAAGCACAAAAATATCATCCCATGTCGGGGGCTTTTACACACTATGACCCAGAGAGCAAGAAAAGGCTATGGGTAAGAAACATCTCAATGATCTTGGTTAATATGTAATAGTTCAGCCGATGTGGGATCTCTCCTTAAAACACGGATAGAAAGTAATATAGAATGGGACCTTACAGTAAACACATCCTGCTACACTCAGCACATTTATGTTGGTGCTGGAGCTTTGAGTTCACTTAATAGAATACTAATCTTTATGAAATGATAATCCGTAGAATTACACACTGAAATCTCTTTACCACCAACAAATCATTTCTATTTCCTTGTAGATCATCATGGAGTTTTGCAGTGGAGGCTGTCTAGATAATATCCTTAAAATCCACTATTCGCTCTATGGATACTATTTCCTGAGAGTTGGATTCGGTATGTCTCAACGGAGATACTGCAGGTACGTTTCTAACTGTATTGTTTCTCATTCAGAACATGGAAGATGTTTTATTATAGAGGGTAATACAATTTATTTCATAAATCAAACATATACTAAAGCCTCGTACCACACGTCCGATACCTCGTACGACAAACGATTCCCGAGTGCGTGACGAACGACTGTTTGGCCGATAATCACACATGTATATGCACCTGCCACGGGTGGCCTTCGTCAATCCGAAATGGCCCTTTGTCGCGTATGCGCCTTGTACTCGGGGGTTGAAATATCGGACGTGTGTACGGACCTTTAGATACATTTAGCAGATATTTAAGGAGACTAGTATACGTCTATAGAGTACAGCAGGGCTGGATATTTAATATCTATGCAGGGTTTTCTACAATATAGATTTTATGGAGTAAATTGTAAATATTATTTGAACCCATATTAATACAGCAACACCGTGTTTATATTTAGAGCTGCCAAACTTTATATAAAGGTATTTCAATAGCAAACCACGCGTTTGAAATCGGACTCTAGTTTCTTATATACCGAAACGTAACAGAAATATCACAATTACTATATATATATATATATTCTATATGAACAAGCGTTTATTTTCACATCACACACAGAATTGCTAAACTAATGTATCATTAGAGGATATAAGGAATAATGTGTCTGTTTTCAATCTCTGCAGGGATTACTTACCTCCATGATAAGAATATTGCGCACCAGAGATCTAAAGGGACAAAATTTCTATTCATGTCGCTGGGGACGTAAATAAGGTAAGGGAAATTCATCTTTAATGATTGTACACTGTCAGCTAAAGGTGGCCATACGCTTTCCTCCTCGATGTTCCAAATAACAGTCCCACCAGTTATGGCCATGTTACAGGTTAATGTCTTGGACATATCTAGATAAGTCTCTTGTACCTGACCCAATGATACTATCAATTTCACATTCGGATCGATGGACATTGATGTAATATGTGTGGTGACTAGCATAACCCTTAAATATGTAAAGATGAATGAATTGTTCCATGATATGAAATTGCAGGTACCTGAGGGTATAACACTGTATAGGATTTATTCTATATAATGCATTTTAGAAGCTTTTTTATCGATTAGAATCACATTTAATTAGTGGAAAATATTAATTAATGTGTAATTACAGCTGATTTGGGATTGGCCAAAATATTCAATGGGCCAGAAGACACAAGCACCGAATACGCCGGGACGTGTATACTGGACGGCTCCCGAAGTGATCAGATGTTTGCTTGACAAAAGCAAAGGATACAATGTATCAGTAAGTTGTAGATTTTATATTATATTGCCGTCACAATACATCGCTGTTTTTATACAGGTGGTAAAGATATCACTGGGTAAGAAATCTCCCAGTAATGATTTGGTACTAGTCTAGATCACGGTCGGGTCGCTGCATTACGGTCAGATTCAGCCCCTACACATGGGTGATATATCGCTAATACGTATGGCCACCTTTACTAACTAAAAGGTCTTAGTATATGTTGTGACTCCATTCTGACCATTTTCTTTATAGTTAATGGGCAATTTCATTAGTTAAGTCAATTTAGTTTAATTTCTTTAAGCCTCATTCACACGTCAATCAGGGGTGACCCACGTGCCACGATGTGTATACCCAGCCGTTTCACTAATACTCGTGCCGTAATGGACACTTTGTCAGGCTTGTTAAGATCCCCTGGTAGTCGGTCCCTGTAATTACACATGTGTATGGACCTTTACAGTAAACCTATTCATCCTATCAGTAATCGGAAATTTATTGTGGATAAAAATAGATCTGGGATCCCTAACATGGAATACCTTTTAACATCTAGAATATATAAAACCTATATATACTACTTTACCCAAGGATAACCTAGCTCTACCCAGAATATCCTTAATCCATCCCAGACTATTTATCCCCATCCACCTAGTCTCTGACAGCAGGACAAGCCCCCAAAAGGGAAAACGGACACTTGGATGGCAGAACCTGGACTGTGAAAAAAACTCATTTGTACAAATCAAAATTAGCCACATTTAATCAGGAAAAGATGAAGAATTATTAATACTTGTGGAAGTAAAACATGGATCCTGTCCTCCGATATCTAATGTTTAATCTCTTCTTTCAGTGTGACATCTGGTCATTTGGGACGTCTTGATAGAGATGGCAGAAGGAGAGCCACGTAAGTAACTCACTATTGTCACTATGTGTAAATACTAAAATATCCCAGAAAGAGACACACACTGACACTGCAATGATCAATTCAACAAATCGCTACCTCCCCTTTAACTCACGTGGGATATTCCAACAGCCCGTCCTGTATTTTTACTATAGATTTTTGGTCTATAAATTAAAGGTAATTAATTCATTCTCATGTGTTTTTGTTTCTATAACTTTTAGCTTTGAGGAACATTCCAGACGGACTGCAAATAATCTGATCCTTAATGGGAGAGGACCGACCGAAGTCTCCCTTATTATGGTGAGTAATACTGTGTTCCAATGGATTTTATAGATGTCTACTTGGATGTTAGAGATGCACAGTGTGTATTGATCATGATTATTTCTCTCAAGGTCTAAGCAATTCAGAGACTTTCTGGATTTGTGTCTGGGAAAGAATCCACAGGAAAGACTCAGCAGCAATGGACTTCTACAGCACGGGTTTTTGCAATATCTGCGGCTTAGACTTGGCTAAAAGTGCTATAGCTAGCCTTGTAAGGATCCACAATCTACAGAAAGGTTGGAATGTAGAGAAATATTTATAGCAATAACAATAGCAGTAACAATAATACTTCCTTTCCTATTACCAGGCAGCATTAAGGTGGAAAAGGTTTTTAGTGTTGTTAGTGGGTTATTAGAAGCAGGATATGGAGGAATGAAAGAGTTTATTTAACTTCTCTTTTTCTGCTCTAACCATTGGTGAGAACCTAAAATACCAGATCCTCATCCTCACCCCAGAGTAGGGCCACACAGAGGGAAGATGCTCTCTGCCAGGGGCCCTTCTAGGTGATACATAGTGGGGTTGCAACTTTGAATAAAGTTCTGCTCTGCTGATTTTCTAGGGAGGAAACCATTTTAATGTCTCCCTCTTGTTATAAAAGATACACTGGAGTTAAATAAACCTTCATTAGCCCTTAGTGTAATATTCAATAAACAGTGGATGACATTGATAAGTTTTATCTCAAACCCTACTGTCTGTTTGAATAAAGTTGCAGGGAGCTCTGCGGTAGATTTTCTTAGTACGGGTCCTCCAGTGGGTCCGAGGGTCCAACCAGTGATAATTCAGCACCTCGTGGTTTATAATAGCCTCGCTGTACGGTTTTACTGCAGGAGATAATAAAAAATAATAGGGCACACACATAGACCCATAGTAGATACAACATGTAAAACAATAAAAGGAAAAAAAGAGAATTTATAATTTGATAAAGAAAGAATATCTCTAATGTTATTATATTAAATCAATTATTGTAGAGATGCAGGATGACTTACCAACCCGAAGGAGCAGGTGGCTGCTAGAGAGATGTTGTCTTGGTGCAGTGTTACTGATTGTCAGAAAGGCTAATTAGATAAATCTATGTTCTATTAAAGTGCAACCGAAGAGAGAGAGGAAAAGAAAATTGGCAAAGATGAACACCGGGCTGTAGAAAGAGATGAAGATAAACACCGGGCTGTAGAAAGAATTCCGGCAGTAGGAAGAGTTCCGGCTGTAGGAAGAGTTCCGGCAGTACAAAGAGTTCCGGCAGGAGTTCCAGCAGTAGAAAAGTTCCGCAGTAAAGAGTTCGGAAAATTCCGCAGAAAAAAGAGTTCCGGCAGAAAAAGAGTTCCGGCGTAAGAAGAGTTGCAGTAGAAAGAGTTCAGGCAGTAGAAAAAGATTGGGCCTTAATAGAGATCAGGTTGTAAATAGAGGTTGGGATGCAGATAATATCGATTTTTAGAGAGACAAGATATAGTAAACAGTTTATAGCTGAGAGCATGTAGGTAAGAAGTATGTAGGTAGCAGTATGAAGTTAGACAATTATAGATAGAACAGAATATAGGTAGGCAGGACATAATAGACTAGATATAGGAGGACAGAATGTAAAAAGGATAATATAGGTAGACCAGGAGTAGATAGATATTGGGATATATGTAGGCAGAATGTTGGTAGACAGGGTATAGATAGATATTGGGATATAGCTAGGCAGAACATAGTAGACCAGGTATAGATAGACATTGGGATGTAGGTAGGCAGAATATAGATAGACAGGGTGAAGGTAGAGAGGGTGTAGATAGACATTGGATGTAGTAGCAGAATTAGTAGACGGGTGAAGAAGGTGTAAGAGAGATATATAGATAGACAGGGTGAGGTAGACAGGGTGTAGATAGACATTGGGGTGTAGGTAGGCAGAATATAGATAGACAGGGTAAAGGTAGACAGGTTAGAAGACATTGGGATGTAGGTAAGCAGAATATAGATAGCACAGGTGTGATAGACATTGGGATGTAGGGTAGGCAAATATAGATAGACAGGGTGAAGGTAGACAGGGTGTAGATAGACATTGGGGATGTAGGTAGGCAAGAATATAGATAGACAGGTGAAGGTAGACAGGGTGTAGATAGACATTGGGATTAGGTAGGCAGAATATAGATAGACAGGGTGAAGGTAGACAGGGTAGATAGACATTGGGATGTAGGTAGGCAGAATATAGATAGACAGGGTGAAGTAGACAGGGTGTAGATAGACATTGGGATTAGGTAGCAGAATATAGATAGACAGGGGTAAGGTAGACAGGGTTCGATAGACATTGGGATGTAGGTAACAGCATATAGAAGACAGGGTGAAGGTAGACAGGGTGTAGATAGACATTGGGATGTAGGTAGACAGCATATAGATAGACATTGGGATGAGATAGGAAGCAACAAAATGATTTCAGGACCCGAATAGAAATGATAGAAGCCAGAATGATCAATTTAAACAGATCTAAAATCTTGGAGTAGCTGAGCGGCTTGTATATGGAGATCAGGATATATGTAGGCAGAATGTAGGTCTAGATTGTATATAAACTAGATTGAAAGCTCTGCGGGACCTCCTCCCGCCTCCTCATGCTGTTTGTTTTGTACTTATTATAATATAAAATGATGTATTTATTTGTATTTTTATCTCCTTTGTATGCTGTTTGTATTATAATATTTATTATTTATGAATTGTAAAATAAATTTTTGTTTCTACTGAATTTTAGGTGTCTGTAGTTTTTCTTGCAGATCTATGATATATTCCACCCAATCTGTAAATACATTAGCTCACCCATGGGAGATAATATTCTATCCAGTCTGTAAATACATGTAGCTCACCCGTGGAAAATAATCCACCCAATCTGTAACCTACATGTAGCTCACCCGTGGGAGATAATTCTACCCAGACTGCAACATACATTGTCTCACCCGTGTAACATACATGTAGCTCACACGTGGAAGATAATTCTACCCACGTCTGTAACATACATGTAGCTCACCTGTGGAGATAATTCCGTCTAGTCTGTAACCTATATGTAGCTTATCCGTGGGAGATAATACTACCCAATCTGTAATATACATGTAGCTCACCCATGGGAGATAATTCTACCAAGTCTGTAACATACATGTAGCTCACCCGTGGGAGATAATTCTATCCAGTCTGTAACATACATGTAGCTCACCTGTGGGAGATAATTCCATCTAGTCTGTAACCTAAATGTAGCTCACCTGTGGGAGATTATTCCACCCAGTCTATAATATACATGTAGCTCATCCGTGGGAGTTATTATTATTATCGATTTATATAGCGCCAACATTTCCGTGGGCTTTACAATTACATAGTCATACATTACATACAGGGTAATACATGTTATACAAAGTCATACATATTACATACACAGGTAATACAAAATACGAGTAAACAGAGTGAGGAGTTTCTTACAGCATACCGTGATACAATAAAGAGAGGACCCTGCCCGAGCGTTCACTAGAGGATATGGGGGTGAGACAAAGATGACGGAATCGTAGCTGTAAATAGATTGGCAGTGGATTTGAAAGGCGGGTTGGATCATATTGGGTAGTAAGAGGATAATGTCTATACCAGGTTATATGGTGCCTTAAGAGGTGGGTTTTTAAGGTTATGTTTGAAGGTGTTAAGGGACGTTGAGTGACGACAGACGGAGGAAGGGAGTTCCAGAGCAGAGGGGCAGCACGAGTAAAGTCCTGAATGCGGGCATGGGAAGAGGTGTCAAGGGTGGATGAGAGGAGGAGATCGTTGCAGAGGGAGGTTGCGCCTGGGACGGTAACGCTGGATCAGCTCTGAGATATATGTAGGGGCTGTGTTTGGATAGTGCTTTATAGGATAGGGTGAGATATATGGAGGGGCTATGTTGGATAATGCTTTATAGGATATGGTAAGCAACTTGAACCGGATCCTTTGTGTGATGGGCAGCCAGTGGAATGACTGACAGAGAGGAGGGGCAATAGAGGAGCGGAATAGAAATGAAGAGCCAGGCAGCAGAGTTGAGGATGGATTGAAGGGAACCAGGCAGTTGTTTGGTAGACCACACAGGAGTGTGTTTCAGTAGTCAAGCCAGGATATGATTAGGGCATAGACTAGGATTTTTGTAGCTTCATTCGAGAGGAAGGGTCGAGTGTGGGAGATGTTTTTAAATTAGACCGCAGGAGTTGGCAAGCGAATTGACATGAGGTTTAAAGGAAAGAGCGGAGTCTAGCATTATTCCCGGCAGCGGACATGAGGAGATGGTGATATAGGTGTTGTTAATATAATAGTGAGACTAGAGAGGGGAACATTGTGAGGGGAAAACACTAAACTATGGAAAACACTAAAGGTCCTACCAGAGAGATAGGAGGATAGCCAAGAAAGTGCAGTGTCCTGGATACCTAAGGAGACCAGGATCTGAAGAAGTAGAGGGTGGTCAACAGTATCAAAGCAAGAAGACAGATCAAGAAGAATGAGCAGAGAGTAGTGACCTTTAGATTTAGCACTAAGTAGATCATTGGTCACTTTAGTGAGGCAGTTTCTGTGGAGTGGTTTAGGGCGGAAGCCTGACTGGAGGTGATCCAAGAGAGATGGCAGACAGTGACTGACCGGTCAGCATAGACATGTCTTTCCAGTAGTTTGGAAGCAAATGGAGAAGGGGACAGGCCGGTAGCTGGAAAGGGCAGACGGGTCGAGGGAGGGTTTTTTAGTATAGGGGAGACCACGGCATTGGAAAAAAACCAGTGGATTGGGAAAGTTGAAGAGAGAGGTTAGGGCTGGTATGAATGAAGAGGAGAGCGGGGGAAAAGATGAGAGGGAATTGGGTCAAGGGTGCTGGTGGTGAGACGTTCCTGGATAGGAGAGTAAGAGTCCCTGTTCTGTAATAGTGGTGAAGCTCGTTGGGGTACAATTAAAGTATTCCAATGAAGGGAGGTTAGCCGGTGCAGTGGTAGGGAGTTGGAAGCTGTAGGGAGGAGGTAGGGTGCACAGGATTTTTTTCTATGAAATATGAAGCTATTTCATCAGCCGATAAACGGGGTAGGTGGAGGAGGTGGCGAACAGAGCAGGGAGTTGAATACTTTAAGAGCTGTTGGGGGTTATGGGTTGGGAGGATTGAGTGAAGAGAAGTAGTTTGTTTGGCTAAGGATAAAGCACCCTCTATCCGGTAAAGGGCACTTTCAAATTCAAGAAAGTCGATATTTTTGTTTCTCTTGTGCCAGCGTCGCTCGTTATGCAGGATTGTCATTATTTTGATCCGTAAGCCACAGTTGTGGGTTTTACGACCAAGGCAACAGGTGGGTAGGGAGAAACAGAGTCAGGGCATTGCAAACTGTGTTATGGTAGTGGACGGCTGCAAGTTGGGTCAGAGAAGGAGGCATAAGGTTATTGCTGGAGGGGGATAGAGAGCGAATGGGGGTTGAGATTACACAGGTCTCTGCATCTGTACGTTGGTTTTAGGGGTTACGGCCGGGACAGAGATGACAAGATTAAATTTGAGAAGATTGTGATCGGACAAGGAAAGGAGAGTTGAGAAGTTAGATACAGAGCAGAGACGGGTAGACCAGATCCAGTGTGTGCCCATTACAATGGGCCTGGCAGAGGACCATTGGGTAAGGCCAAGGGAGGAGGTAAGAGAGAGAAGTTAGTGGCAGTAGAGGTGTTGGTATCGATGGGATATTGAAATCCCTAAGATAATTGAGGGATGTCAGAGGATAGATAGTGGGACAACCAAGCAGAGAGTGGTCAAAAAATATGGTTGGGCCGTTTGGTGGATAAATAACTGCAATCTGTAGGGACGTGGGAGAGTTGTAATATCCTTACGGTAATAATTATTCTTAAATATCTGGTTAATAATATATCTAATTAGTGTATGTGCTGATTGGATCAGATGGGATAGGCATATAAATGACAAGTAACATATTCAGTAAACAAGGTTTGGTTTAGTTACCCTTTAACATCTGGATTGAATCATTGGCATAGGGATTTTATTATACATATATATTCCAACTAGTCCAGTCTATCCTACCAATAATGTCCTGTATAACAGTTACACGTTATAACATGGATGGGTTTGTATTAAAGACATACATCCAGTTAGTCAAAACTTTATACCACTTACCAATAATGGGTTGTTCTCTAAACAGTTACATAGTAACATGTATTGGAGGTTGTATAGAGGCATGAGACCATCTAAGACAACCTGTATACACTACCATAATGGCTGTAACAGCTACATAGTAAAATAGTATTGAAGAGTCTATAAAGACATACACCTATCTAGTCCAACTTTATAACTTACCATAATGTCTGTCTAACAGTTAATAGATAACATCGTATCGTGAGGATTATAGATGCATATGACAATCTAGTGTCAACCCTTATACTCTACCCATCGGTCGTCAACATGTTACATAGTATTGGAGGTGTATAAAGCACATACGTCCAATCTAGTCCAAACGTTATACCCTACCATAAGTCTGTTAAACAGTACATAGTAAACAGAGTTTGGGAGGTTGTATAAAGGCATACGTACATATGTCCAAACTTTATAACTACCCATAATGTCTGTAAAACAGTACAATATATACGTATTTTTTATACCCTACCCATAATGTCCGTTATACAGTTAATAATAACATAAGTATGGAGGGTGTATAGCGGCATACGCCATATAAATCCAACCTTATACCTACAATATGTTCAGATATAACGTTACATAGTAACATGTATAGGAGGTGGTATCGAGGTAAGTCCATCTAGTCCAACCTTTTATACTCTACCCCAATGTCTGTCCAACAGTTATCTAGTTAGTATTGGAGGTTGTACAAGCATACGTCCATCTAGTCCAACCGTGTATACCCTACCATAAGTCTGTCTACAAGTTACATAGTAACATAGTTGGAGGTTGTTATAAAGGCATTACGACATCTAGTCCAAACTTTAACCGTACCCATAAGTCTGGTTATACGTTACATATATAAGAGTATTTTTTTTATACCTACCCATAATATCAGTATAACAGGTACATAGTACATAAGTATTGGAGGGTGTATAGAGGCATACGACCATTCTAATCACAATTTTATACCCTACCCATAAGGTGTTAAACAGTTACATGTAACATTAGTATTGGAGTTCTAAAAGACATCCACATCTAGTCCCACCTTTTATTACCTACCCAATGGATGTCTGTCTAACCGGTACATCGTAACATAGTATCGGAGGTTGTATAGCGGACATTACGACCATTAATCCAACGTTTATACCCTCCATAAGGGCTGTAAATATAACAGTTATTATATTAACATAGTATTGGAGGTTATTATAAAGACATATACGTCCATCTAGTCCAACTTTTATACCCTACCCATAATGGTTGTCTAAAGGTACATGTGACATAGATTGGAGGTTTATAAAAGACATTAGTCCTTAGTTCCAACCTTTATACCTAACATAAGGCTAACAGTTTACTGTACATAGTACATAGTATTGGTGTTGATAAAAGGACATACAATCCATCTAGTCCAACATTTAGACCCTACCCATAATGTCTGTATAACAGTTACTAGTAACATAGTATTGGTGTTGTATAGAAGACATACGTCCATCTACGTCAACCTTTATACCCATACCCATAAGGTCTGGTCTAACAGTTACATAGTAACGAGTATTGAGGTTGTTAAAAAGAATTACGTCCATTCTAGTCAAACCTTTATACCCTTACCCATCATGTTGTATAAAACGTACATAATAAATACGTATTTTTTTATACCCTACCCATATGTCGTATCACAGTTACATAGCAACATAGTATGGAGGTTGTATAAAGATATACACCAATTATAGTCCAGCTTATACCCTACCACATAAATGTCTAAACAGGTTTACATAAAACATAGGATTGGAGGTTATATAAGACATATACGTCCATCTAGTCCACCTGTGACCCTACCCATAATGTCTGTCTAAAGTTACTGTACATAGTAACACTGTTATGGTGGTTGTATAAAGACTACATCCATCTAGGTCCAACCTTTATACCCTACCCATTATGGCGTTTATAAACAGTTACACAGTAACATCGTATTGGAGGTTGTTATATAAAGACATACGTCCCTCTAGTCCAACCGTATACCCTACCCATAATGTCTTGTATAACAGTTACATAGTACATAGTATTGGAGTTGTATAAAGTCATACGTCCATCTAGTGCCACCCTTATACCCTACCATAAATGTCTGTATAACAGTACATAGTAACATAATAGTGGAGGTTGTATAAATAAATAGTCCATCTAGTCCAACCTTTTTACCCTACCCATTAATGTATGTCTACAGTTAAAGTAACATGTATGAGGTGTATGAGACATACGTCATTCTTGTCCACCTTTATACCCTACCCATAAATGTCTGTCTAACAGTAAATAGTAAACATAGTATTGGAGATTATATCACAAAGACATACGTCCACTCTAGTCCAACCTTTATACCCTACCCATAGGTCTTTCTTACAGTTACATAGTCACATAGTATTGGCGGTTGTATAGAGGCCTAACGACCATCTAATCAACCTGTTATACCCTTACCCATAATGGCTGTATAACAGTTACATAGTAACATAGTATTGGATTTCTATAAAGATTATTTACTTACATACACCTATTAGTTCAACTTGTATGCCGTACCATAATGGACTGTATAACAGACATAGTAAAACATTTTAGTTTTGGAGTGTATAAAGATCCATATGTCCATTTCTACTCCAACCGTTATACCCTACCCATAATGTCTGTATAACAGTTACATAGTAACATAGTCTTGGAGGTTGTATTAAAGGTTTATATACGGACCATCTGTAGTCCAAAACTTGATTACCCTACCCATAATGTCTGTATAACCGTTACATATATAATACGTATTTTTTTTATACACCTACCATATGTCAGTATAACCGTTACATAGTAACATAGTATGGAGGTTATATAAAGACATATAGTCCATCTAGTCCAACCTTATACCCTACCCATTAATGTCTGTCTAACAGTTACCTAGTGACATAGTATTGGCGGGTATAAAGGACATAACGTCCATCTAGTACAACCTGGATACCCTACACATAAGGTCCAACAGTTACTGTACATAGTAACATAGTATAGGTGGGGTATAAAGACATACATCCATCTAGTCAAACCTTTATACCCTACCCATAATGTCTGATAAAAAGTTCACCTAGTAACCATCGTTTGGGGTGTATAAAGACATACGTCCATCTGTCAACCGTTATATCCTACCCATAATGTCTGTCTAACAGTTACATACTTAACGTAGTATTGAAGGTTGTAAAAAAGACATACGTCCATCTAGTCCAACCTTTATACCCTTACCATAATGTCTGTATAAACGTTACATATATTTTTTGTTTAAAAAAAGACGTATTTTTTTTATACCCTTACCCATATGTTCAGTATAACAGTTACATAGTAAATAGTATTGGAGTGTATAGGGCATTACGACCATTATCCAACCGTATACCTCCCATAATGCTGTATAAAAGTTACATCGTAACAAGTATTGGATTTCATAAAGACATACACCTATCATTCCCAACCTTATACCTTACCCATAATGTCTGTCTAACATTTGACATAGTAACATAGTATAGGAGGTGGTATAGAGCCATATGACCATAGTCCCAAACTTAACTCTTACCCATAATGTCTTCCAACAGTTACATAGGGGGGGGGGCGATTTGAGTTTGGTATAAAAGACATACATCCATCTAGTCAAACCTTTATTACCCGACCAATAATGGTCTGTCTAACGTCCATAGTAACATAGTTGTGGAGGTTGGTATAGGAGGCATACGACCATCTATATCCACCTTTATACCCTCCCCATAATGGCTGTATAACAGCTACTAGTACATATTGAAGTTTCTATAAAGGAATACACCATATCTAGTCCAACCTTTATTTACCCTTACCATAATGTCTGTTAACAGTTACATAGTAACATAGTATTGGGGTTATATTAAAGACATATACGTCCATCTAGTCCAACCTTATTACCCTACCCATAAGTCTGGTCTAACCGTTACATAGTGACATAGTATTGGAGGTTGTATAAAGACATACGTCCATATTTCCAAACCGTTTATACCTACACAAAGGTCTAACACAGTTACTGGTAATAGTAACATCGTGATTGGTTGCGTTGGTAACAGAAATACATCCATCTAGTCCAACCTGTATACCTACCCATATTGTCTGTTTTAACAAGTTATAATAGTAACATAGTATTGGTGGTTTATAAAGAATACGTCCCAAATAGTCCAACTTTATACCTACCATAATGTCTGTCTAACAGTTACATTAGTAAACGTAGTATTGAAGGTGGTATAAAGACCTAGTCCATCGAGCAAACCTTTATACCCTACCCATAATGTCGGTATAACAGTTACATAGTAACATAGTTGGAGTTGTTTAAAGGCATACGTCCATTAGTCAACCTTTATACCCTACCCATAATGTCTGTTAACAGTACATAGTAATATAGTATTGCGAGGTTGTATAAAGAATCGACAAACTAGTCCAACCTTATACCCTACACAATGTCTGTCCATCAGTTACATAGTAACATAATATTGGAGTTGGTAAAGAATACGACAACGAGTCAGTCTTTATAGCCTACCCATACTGTCTGTCTATAAACAGTTACATGTAACTAGATTGGAGTTGTATAAAGACATACGACCACACTAGTCCAGTCTTTATACCCTACAATAAAATGTTCTGTTATAACCGTTACATAGTAACCTAGGATTGGAGTGGTATAAAGAACATCATCCTCAGTTCAAACCTTTATACCCTACCCCCATAAATGTCTGTTTTTTTCTAACAGTTACAATAGTAAATAGTATTGGAGGTTGTATAGAGCATAACGCCATCTAATCCAAACCTTTATACCCTACCATAATGGCTGTATAACAGCCTTTGACATAGTAACATAGTATTGAAGTTTCTATAAAGACATACACCATCTAGGTCCAACCTTTAGACCTGACCATAATGTCTGTCTAACAGTTTTACATAGTAACATAGTTCGGAGGATGTATAGATGCATATGACACTCTAGTTCAAATTATACTCATACCCATAATGGCTGTCCAACAGTTACAAGATGGAGGTTGTATAAAGAACCTTTACGTCCATGCTAGTCCACCGTTTATACCCTACCCCTATGTCTGTAAACAGTTACATAGTAACATAGTTTTGGAGGTTGTATAAGGCATACGCCAATCTAGTCCAAACTGTATTACCTACCATAATGTCTGTTAAAACAGTTACATATATAATACGTATTTTTTTTAGACCCTACCCATAATGCCGTTTAAACATTACATAATTAACTAGTATTGGAGGTGTATAGAGGCATACGACATCTAATCAACCTTTAGACCCTTCCCCATAATGTCAGTTATAACAGTTACATATACATAGTATCGGAGGGGTATAGAGGTATATGGCCATCTAGTAAACCTTTATACTCTACCCATAATGTCGTCAAAACAGTGAGATAGTATTGGAGGTTGTATAAGACATACGTCCTCTAGCCAACCGTTATACCCTTACCATAATGTCTGTTAACGTCCATAGTAACATAGTTTGAGGTTGTATAAAGGCCATACGACATCTCTAGTCCAAACTTTATACCTTACCCATAATGTTCGTATACCAGTTACATATATTAATACGTATTTTAATACCCTACCCATAAATATCAGTACTAACCAGTTACATAGTAAAACATAGTATTGGAGGTTGTATAGAGGCATAGACCATCTAACCAAACTTATACCCCTACCCATAATGGCTCTGTATAAAAGTTACATAGTAAACATAGTATTGAGTTTCTATAAGACATACACACATCTAGCAACCTTTATACATTACCCATGATGTCTGTCTAACAGTTACAGAGTAACATTAGCTATCGGAGGTTGTATAGAGGATATGACATCTAGTCCAACCTTATACTCTACCCATATGTCTGTCAAACAGTATTATAGTATTGGAGGTTTATAAGACATATGTCAATATGCCAAACCGTTTAACGCTCCCAGAAGTCATGTATAACAGTTACATTTAAACATAGTTTTGGAGGTTGGATTAAGGACATACGTCCACTACTCCAAACCTTATACCCTACACTAATGTCTAACATTACTGTAAAATAGTAAAATAGTATTGTGGTGGTATAAAAGACATACATTCATCTAGTCCAACCTTATACCCTACCCATAATGTCTGGAAACAGTTACATAGTAACATAGTATTGGATGTCATTATAAAGACATACGTTCCATCTAGTCCAACCTTTACCCTACCCTACTATAATGCTGTTAACAGTTACATAGTAAACATAGTATTGTAGGTTGTAGAGACGGCATGACGACCATGCTACTCCTACTTTATACCCTACCCATAATGGCTGTCCAACAGTTACATAGTATTGGAGGTGGTATAAAGGACATACTTACATTAGTCCAAACCGTTATACCCTACCCATAATGTCTGTATAACAGTTACATAGTACATAGTATGGAGGTTATAAATGACATATACGTCCAATCTAATCAAACCTTTATAACCTACCCATAAGTCTGCTAACAGTTACATATAACATAGTATTGTGAGGGTGGTATAAGTCTACGTTCCATCTAGGGCCAACCCTGTATTACCCTACCATAATGTCTGTTAAAACATAAATAGTACATCTAATATTGGAGGTTGTATAAGACATACGTCAATCGCGTCAAACCTTTATACCCTACCCATAATGTGCTGTCTAACAGTGACATAGTAATATAGATTGGAGGTGTATAAAGAAATAAGGCCCCTCAGTCCAACCTTTATACCCTAACATAATGTCGAAACAGTTACTGTACATAGTAACACCGTATTGGTGGTTGTTATAAAGACTACATCCATTGGTACAACCTTTATACCCTACCCATCTAAATTCTTTAAACAGTTACATAGTAACACATCAGTAATTGGAGGTTGTATAAAGTCAGAGTCACAAATTCTTAGTAACCCTTATCCATACCACTAATGTCTGGATAACAGGTAATGGTAACATAATATTGGAAGTTGGTAGAAAGACATAGTCCATCTAGTCAAACGCTTTATACCCTACCCATAATTGTCGTCTAACAGTACATATTAACATTAGTATTGGAGGTTGATATAAGTTCATACGGCCATACCTTTATCCTACCCATAAGTCTGTTATAACACGTTATATAGAAACATAATATGGAGGTTGTAGAAAGACATACGTCCATCGAGTCCAACCCTTTTAGACCTACCCCAAAGGTAGGTTTCTAAAAGTTACATAGTAATTATTAGTATTGGAGGTTGTATACAGACATACGACCATTGAGATAGTCACCTTTATACCCTATACATATGTTTCTAACAGTTACTTATCTGTGTATTCCTCGAGATTCAACTGGACTGGAAATGTAGTTCTTGAAGAAATACATTTCAATTCAAGACTACATTTCAAGTCGTCTGAGTCTAAGTGAATTACAACAGATATTACATGAACTGGATGGAATGAGAAACCTTCACAAGATATAACAGTACTGTACATAGTAACCACAGATTGGTGGTGTATAAAGGACATACATCCATCTAGTCCAACCCATTTTTACCCTACCAGAATGTCTGTTATAACAGTTACAAGTACATAAGTATGGAGGTGGTATAAAAGACCTGACGGCCATTAGTCCAACCTTTATTACCCTACCCATAATGTCTGTCAACAGTTTTACATTAGTAACATAGCATTGGAGTTGATAAAGAATCGTCCATCTAGTCCAACCTTTATACCCTACCCATAATGTATGTTATAACAGTCTACATAGTAACATTAGATGGTGGTGTATAAAGACATACGGTCCATTAGTACACCTTTCATACCCTACTCATAATGTCTTGTCTAACTGGTTACATAGCTAACATAGGTATTGAGCGTTGTATAAGACATTCAATCCATCTAAGTCCAACCCTTTATCCCTATCCATAGAATTTCTGTTCTAACAGTTACATAGTAACATCGCATTGGAGGGTATAATAAATTAAAAAGTCATACGTCCATTCTAGGTCCATTCTCCTTTATTCCCTACCCATAATGTCTGTTTTTATAAACAGTAAATAGTAATATTAATATGGAGGTTGTAGTAAAAGGAAGAACGTCCATTCTACCTCCAACTTATAGACTCTACCCTAATGTCTGTCCAACAGTACATAGTATTGGAGGTTGTATAAAGACATACGTCCATCTAGTACCCCAAACCGTTAACCCTACCCCCATAATGTCTGTTATAAAAGTGCAACCTACATAGTAACATAGTATTGGAGGGTGTATTAAGAAGGCATACGACCATCTTAGATCCAAACGTTTTACCCTACCCATAATTCTGCATAACAGTACAGATCATAATACGTATTTTTTTATACCCTACCGAATTATCAGTAAAACAGTTACATAGTAAACATTTTAGTATTGGACGGGATGGTATAGAGGCATACGACCATAGAAATCCAACCTTTATTTACCCCTACCCAAATGGCTTTGTATAACAAGAGTTACCTAGTAAAAATAGTATTGGAGTTTCTTTAAAGACATTACACATATCTAGTCCAACCATTCCTATACATTACCCATCAATGTCCTGAACAGTTTAATCAGGAACATAGTATCGGAGGTTCTGTATAGAGGCATGTGACCATCTCTAGTCCAACCTTTATTACTCTACCCATAATGTCTGTCAAAAGTTACATGAGTATTGGAGGTTGATAAAGACATACGGTCATCTTAGTCCAACCGTTTTACCCTACCCATAAGGTCGGGTATTATAACAGTTACATAGTAACATAAGTTTGGAGGTTGTATTAAGACATACGCTTCCATCTAGTCAACCGTTATAGAACCTACAAAGTCTGTAATATAACAGTATTACATAGTAACATCGGGATGGGATGTTATATAACAGGACATTACGTCAACTCAGTCCAACCTTTATACCCACTTATAAGGCTGTCTCAAAAGTTACATAGTAACATGAGTATTGTCAGGTTGTATAGAGGCATACGGAACATTAATCCTACCTTTATCCCTACCCATAATGGCGTCCAACAGTTCATCGTTTGGGAGGTTGTTAAAGAATACTTCCATTAGTCAAATACCTCTGCCTCTCAGGAGCTAACATTGTTTGTAGTTTTTTTAATTCTTTAATTACCTACCCAACGGTCTGTTACGGTATTAGAACAGTTACATAGTAACATTAGTATTTGGAGGTCTATTAAAGACATATACGTCCATCTAATGCCAAACGTTATACCCTACCCATAATGTCTGTCTAACGTTACATACTAACCATAGTCTGGGAGGTGGTATAAAGTAATATCGTCATCTAGTCCAACCCTAATACCCTACCCATACGGTCTGGTATAACATTTACATCAGTAACATAATATGGAGGTTTAGTAGAAGAAAGTTTAGGAAATACGTCCTCTAAGGTCAAATGTTCTACCCTACCCAATAAGGTCTGTCTAAAGGGTACATAGTAAAGCATAGGATTGGAGGTTGTATAAAGGACAATCGCCCCATCTAGGGTCAACCTTTAGACCCTAAAATATAATGTCTAACAGTTACTGACATAGATAACACAGTATTGGGGGCTGTAAAGACATACATAATCTAGTACAACCTTTACCCTACCAGTAAATATCTTTTATTATAACAGGTTACATATGTAAATAGTACTTGGAGGTCTGTATAAACGTATACGTCCAATCTAGCGTGCCAACCCCTTTTTCCTACCCATAATGTCTGTATAACAGTGTGCTATCCCAGTGCGTAACATAATAATTGGAGGTGTATAAAGAATTAAGTCATCAGCACCAAACGTTTATTACCCTACTACATGTGTCTGTTCTAAACAGTTACATACAACAGTAGTATTGGAGGTTTATGTATTACAAAAAGTGCTCACGTCCATCTAGTCCCAACCCTTTAGACCCTAACAGCCTACAGACTGTCTGTCAATCAAAACAGTGATATTGTCACATAATATCTGGGGTTGTATAACGACATAAGCCCATCTAGTCCAACCTTTATACCCTTTAACCATGATGTCTGTCTAACAGTTGACCATAGTAATATATATTGGAGGTTGTCTACAGACATTTACGACCATTCTAGTCCAACCTTTATACCCTATACATAAGGTCTACAGTTACTTGTAATAGTACACGTATTTGTGGTGTTAAAGACATACATCCATCTAGTTTGCCAACCTTATACCCTACCCATAATGTTATGTCCATCAGTGACATAGTAAGATAATAGGTGGAGGTTGTATTAAGACATACGACAACCTAGTCCAGTCTTTATACCCTTACCATAATGTCTGGATACAGTTACATAGTAAAAATAATATTGGAGGTTGTATAAAGACATATACGACCCACTTAGTCAGGCTTTATACCCTACCAAATGTCTGTTCTGCTATATAAAGTTACATCGAGTAACACTAGTAGTTGTGGTTGTATAAAGACATAGCGCTCCATCTAGTTACAACCTTGGTTTCTACCCTACTCATAATGTCTGTTATAACGGTTAAATCATAACAAGTATTGAAGGTCGTGTATACAAGACCTACCATCTAGTTAACCGTATTACCCTACCCAATAATGTCTGTTCTAACAGGTACCACTAGTAACATAGTATTGGCGGTTGTTAACGTCATACGGTCCATCTAGTCCCAAACCCTTTATTCCCTACCAAATAATGTCGCCGTCTAGAACAGTCTACATCGTAACAAATATTGGAGGTTGTATAAAGACATACGTCATCTACTCAACCTTTATACACTACCATATTTATGAGTCAACAAGTACATAGTAACCATAGTTATTGGTGGTGATAAAGACATAGTCCATCTAGTTAAACCCTTTATACCCTACCCATAAGGTCTGTCAACAGTTCATGTGTGTTTAACCCCCCCCCCTATATAGTATTGGAGTTGTATAAAGACATTAATCCATATGCAACAGAGTTTATTTGGAGGTTGTATAAAAATATACGACATCTCGTCCAGTCTTTATACCCTACCCATTACTGGTCGGTCTATACAGTATAAATAGTAACATCTGGACATTATATGAACAATAACAGGACCTATACGCCATCTAGTCCAACCTTTATACCCTACCCATTGATTGTCTGTCTAAACAGTTACTTAGTACAGTACTATCGGAGGTGGTATAGAGACATATGACCCATTTCTAGTCCAAACCGTCAATTCTACTCTACCCATACTGTCTGTCCAACAGTTACATCGTTGTAGGACCGGTTGTAAAAAGGCATAAACCATCTAGTCCCAATCTTTATCCCCTACCCATAATGTCGGTATAACAGTTACATCTAATACGTATTTGTTTTATACCTTACCCTAATGTCAGTCTAAACAGTTACAAGTAAATAGATCGGAGGTGTATAAAGATCATGACAACCAATCTAGTCAATCTTTAACCCGACCCCGAATGTCTGTTTAGAACAGTTACATAGTAACATAGTATTGGAGGTATGACAAAGACCTAATTCCATCCAATCCAACATTTATACCCTACCCATAAGTTTATACGTTACATAGTAACATAGTATGGAGGGGTGTATAAAGACCTACTCCATCGTGTCCAACCTTTATACAATACCCAATATCTCCCAAGGGTGAGATGCTAAATGTATGTTTACAGACGGGTGGAATATCTCCCACAGGTGCGCGTACCCCAGGTTGCACTTGGACTACTAGATGGGGTAGAATTATTATCCACGGGTGTGAGCTACTATGTATGTTACACGATGGGTGGAATTATCTCCCATGGTGAGCACATGTATGTTACGATTGGGTGGAATTATCAACAACGGGGTGAGCTACACTGAATGCCTGTTTACATTACGGGTATTGATTATTCCAACAGGTGAGCCTACATCTCGTATGTTACATACGGTAGGAATATCTCCACGGGGTTGAGCTACAGTATGTTGACAGATTGGTAGAATTATCTCCCAGGGGTGAGCGACATGGATTTACAGATTGGGTGGGAATTACTCCCACGGTTGAGCTACCTGTATGTAACAGATGGGGTCTTAGAATATCTCCTTACGGGTGAGCTTACATGTATGGGACAGATGGTCGGCTCTCCACCTGGAATATTCATTTTAGATCTTGCAAGAAAAACTACAGAGACATAAAATTCAGTTAGAAACAAAAATGTATTTTACAGTTCATGAATAATAAATATTATAATACAAATACATACAACGGAGATCAAAAATACAACAAATTACATATTTTATATATATAAATAAGTACAGAACAAACAGCATGAGTGAGGAAAGGAGGTCCCGCGAGCTTGCACTCAGTTTATATACAAATTAGTCAGGCACCAGTCCTGCAGGTTGGGGGGTCATCTTAACCAGCGAGGGCTCGTAGTTACACAGCGTGGTATCTGTCCTTTTCTACTCCCTCTCATCGGCCTCTCTTCTTCTTCACTTTGGGGGGCCTCTCTGCGGGCCATTGGGCTGCTACTCACTATACGATTTTGTCTTTAATCCTTCTAGTCCACTTCTTACTTTCTCTCTTCAGCCTCTTAAACGTCTACCCTAATCTCACTGCATTGGCTTTCTATTGTACAAAACCAAATGACAATATTAGTACACATTTCCAATTCCTTATGGATGAGAATGCACATCTTTCCACCTTCGCGTATACAAATAGTATCTAGCTGAAAGCAGAACAATTTTACCCCCACAATCATTCTGACGATAATACGATGTGTTTGTCACTAGGTTCATGACAGCAACCCAACCGACGTTACGCTGTTTACTGGGTTACTGGACCTTTTATTGCATGAGCCCTCACATGAATTCTATTCTTCCACTATAGCTACTTTCCTTTACAGAACACGAAATAGGATCTTATTTTTACTTACTTTGAAATTATTTAGGTTCAGGCTGCCAGGCATGGTTGCTAGAATTATTTCCTATTGGGGTTTTTGACAATCTAGACGAGTTTTTTGAGTTTTAGATCCAGTATAAATTGAATCATTTTAGATTCCAGCCTTTCCATTCGGGTCTTCAAATCATGTGTTGCTTCCAAATCTTCATCTGATATCTATCTGTATACTGCCTAACCTACATCACAAATGTCTCTATCTACATCATGGTCCTACCTATATCCTGTACCTACATCCCAATATCTTTAAACTCAGTCTACTAATATCTGCCTACCAATCTGCCACATGTCTATCTATACCCTGTCTGACTCTACATCCTTCTATCACATTCTGCCACCTAACTACATTCCCGATGTCTATCTACACCTGTTCTACTCTAGATCCTGTCTACCTACATCCAATATATAATCTACATCCTGTCGACATATATTGCCCTAAATATCTCACAAGGTCTATCTGTATACCCTGTATTCTACCTCATTCTCCTACATATATCCGAATCTATCTACACCCGGTATGTCCTAAACCAAATTGTGATTTTAGAGCCCGTTTTAAAGTGTAACCTTTTATGAATTGAATCAATTCTGTCTTCTAGCCTTTCCATTCGCGGTCCGAAATCATTTTGTTGCCTTCCATCTTCATTCCCATGTCCTATCTACATGCTTGCTCCTTCACCCTGTTCTATATACGTCTCTGTCTTCTATCTATATTCTGCCACCGACACTCCCGAATTCTATCTAGCACCTGTCTACCTTCAAAACCCCCTGTCTATCTAATATGCTTACTATATCCAAAGTATATTACTCCTGTTTCTACCTTAACCCTGTCTTCGCCTCTGTCTATTATATTCTGCCTACCTACATCCCAATGTCTATCTACACACTGTCTACCGTCACCTGTTCTTGTCGATATATATTATGCTACCTACATCCAAGGGCTATTCTACATCCTGTATACCTTCACCTGTATATCTAAATCCTGTCTATTCTATATTCATGCAACCTACATCCCAATGTCCATATTTCTTACACCCTGTCTACTTAACCCTGTCTCTCTATTTAGACTGACTACAATTACCAATGGCAATATACATCATGTCTACCTTCACCCGTGTATACTACATCCTGTTATTTTATTCTGCTCTACCTACAACAATGGTCTATCTACACCACCTTCTCCCCTCTATTCTTCTCCCGCTTGTCTACCTTCACCATGTCTATCTATATTCTGTCTACCGCGATCCCAATGTGATCTTCACCTGTTCTACCTTCCCCCTTTCTATTAATTCGGCCTTACCTATTATCAATGTCTATCTCCACCCCTGTCGACCTTCACCCCTGTCTATCTATTATTAGGCCTACCTACATCCCAATGTCTATCTACACCCTCTCTACCTTCACCCTGTCTATCTATATTCTGCCTACCTACATCCCAATACGAGGTATCGGACGTGTGTACGAGGCTTTAGTATATGTTTGATTTATGAAATAAATTGTATTACTTGCCATCTATAATAAAACATCTTCCATGTTTAAATAATATCTGTATATATTATATTTCTTATTATTATTTATGTTTCTGTTTCAAATCTGAATAAAAGTTGCTAATAGATAAAAGTTGCTAATAGTTATAAATCTTCCTTCCTTTCTACTTACTTCCTTTTCTGGAATGTCCGCTGCTTGTAATGCCTGAATGAATGAGCAGGATAATGGAATGTTCTAGATTGAGATATCATTTGAGCAATATTAAAAGTAACATTTAAAATAAGCCACTATTCCTAATATTTTATCTTATTTCTACTTACTTTGTCTTCTAATGGATGTTCCAAGGTCTGAGTTTCCTTAGAGAAAAGAGATCATTGGTATTTAATAAAAAGGTTTATTTATTGTGTTATTCTGGCATATAATATAGAAGCTTCTTATTGGTTACCCCTATCTAACAGGATTACTCATAGGATATAATATGGGAGATTATTGTTTATATGTCATATAAATGTGGACTTTAGCTCGAAATTAAGTTCCTTACATTTTAGGGATCCCAGTCTTTATAATTACTTACTTTATGTTCTATTATTACGTCTGTTTGAATTACTTGATCGACTCCTTGTCTAATTGGTGTTTGGATTTCCTTAAAGAGATAAAAGGTTATCAGTATTTAATTAGAATTTCCATTTAATTATAGGACCAAACAAATTTAGTAATGGGTCCTTAGTGGATCCAAATGATCTTTATTATTAAAATAAAAAAATTCAAAATGTGCAATCCTCAGGGTAATAAAACAGTCTCTTATGTAACAGTACAAAGAGACCAGTAAAAAGTGGTTGCGAGCATGCTTTGCTCCTGAGTGAGCTCGTAATCAGCTTACAACAGGAGCAGAGGTGGCTGGAGTTCCAGCGAGGAATCGGCTGTTTGCACCAGGGAAAGGGAAAATTTAAACACAAGTGGGGTTTTGGGGAGTAATAATGCTTTTTTCTGGCCCTTTAAGTAAAATAAAATAAACTCCTATTACGATATTATCGATCTTATTATTACTTACCTTGTCTTTTGTTTGTATATTTAATGTTGTTGTTCCCTTTAAAAGAAAAACAGTGAATAAATATAATTCATAATGTCTTATGTATCCAATAGAAAAGCTCCAGCTAAAATCTAGAATTATGGGACATATAATTATGGGATATTTATTTCTGGTGTGTTAAGTTTTAAGTAAAATATAAAATGTTGATATGACTTCTTATCATTACTTACCTTGTCTGCCATTTCCATAATTGTTGTGGTTTCCTTAATTAAAAAAAGGTTTTTATATATTTATTACATTATATTATAATAATAACAGTATAATCTACAGAATACATTATATGGTAAATGTATATTACATATATTACTGATATTGTACATGGTATTACCTTATCTGCGATTTCCATAATTGTTGTGGTTTCCTTGAATATAAAAAAGGTTTTATATATTTATTACATTATATTATAATAATAACAGTATAATCTACAGAATACATTATTATATGGTAAATGTATATTACATATATTACTGATATTGTACATGGTATTACCTTGTCTGCCATTTCCATGATTGTTGTGGTTTCCTTAATTAAAAAAAGGTTTTATATATTTATTACATTATATTATAATAATAACAGTATAATCTACAGAATACATTATATTGTAAATGTATATTACATATATTACTGATATTGCACATGGTATTACCTTATCTGCGATTTCCATAATTGTTGTGGTTTCCTTGAATATAAAAAAAGGTTTTATATATTTATTACATTATATCAAAATAATAACAGTATAATCTACAGAATACATTATTATATGGTAAATGTATATTACATATATTACTGATATTGTACATGGTATTACCTTATCTGCGATTTCCATAATTGTTGTGGTTTCCTTAAATATAAAAAAGGTTTTATATATTTATTGCATTATATTATAATAATAACAGTATAATGTACAGAATACATTATATTGTAAATGTACATTACATATATTACGGATATTGCACATGGTATTAGCTCTATATGTGATGTCATCCCCTGCAGATTATAAGTTATAATATATTTTATATAAAGAAGGTCCAGCTGTACCATTAGAACATATAATTATGCTACATAATAATATTAAAAGATACAACGTTGTAACTCTGACAAATTTAACACCAACCAGGTTTATAGAACAAACTAAACATGGAAATAATAAGGATTTTCTACTTACATCTCTCACAGAGGAAGTTTCCACCTCTTGTTGCTTTTGGGGGAAAAAAAGAAATGAATGGTTTTATTATGTGAAATAATCACTAATCAGAATGAATGTAAATCCATAGATGTAACTAAATGTTTATTTCATAATAAGACGTAAAGGAACATTGTCCGTGATTAGTGTGCAGGGTCCATATGTACCTATCAATACTGTTTACATACGGTGGGAGGACAGTGATGATATTGTTTAGTTTCTCCATTTATCAGGTGGATAAAGACCAAACCTTTTATTAACGATAAACTTCTATCCCAACGTGATCTGGTTATGAAAGAGCAACTGCTGTGGGGCCTGGTTAGAACAGGACAGTACGGACTATGGCCACATGATGGGAAGTGTTGAAAGATTTTCTATTAATGATGTCACAAATAGTACAGATCACATTTTACTTATGGTCCGTACACACGTCTGATTGGACGGATGATACACAACCCCAGAGCGCAAGTAACACCCACAATGAAACGCCGTTTCAGCTGAGAGTCACCCGAGCGAACTCACACACGTACGATTATCAGCCAAAATCGGACGTTCGCTGCGCGTATGTACGTACTTGTCCGTCATCCCTCGCCCGTCCTATAGGACATGTGTACAAGGCTTTAGAGTGATTGGGCTCTGTTACTAGGCCCCCTGGGCAGAGTGGAGATAAAACAAGTTCCAATGAAAGGATCTTACCAGAGAGGCATTTCTGCCTTCTATCCGCCAAAAGGGGTCACATTCTTCTGTGGAAGTCTGTAAAAGACAAGATTAGAATAACATTACAACAAATACAGAGATGGATCCAAATGATAACCCTACTTATAGACAATACAATGATAGGGAAAGTCACAGTATATCCCACACCCCATTAGGCCTCTCTATTTCATAGTAAAGATGTCTGAAACTCACTAGTTTCCTTCTGTTTTCACATTCTCCGATCTCGGGAAAATCCCGAAGATCCAAAAATGGACCGAATTGTCGATTATTAGCTAATGTTCGAGGCTATTTTCAATAATCTTCTAAAATAGCCTTGAACGTTCGATAATCCTTGAAAATACAATCAGAGACTACTTTCCAGTTTCCGATCGTATTTTCGAGGATTATCGACGTTGGAGGTTATTTTCGATAATCCTTGAACAATCGATAATTATAGAAAATAGGCTCCGAAGTCCTAAGATGCGGACAATAAGTCCGGATTTGGATGGATCATTCGGATGTCGGAACCAATGGCCCGTGTCGGATCTGGGTCCGAGTCAGACCTGGATCCCATCTCTATTTCATAGGCAGTGATACAATGTATAAAAATCTATCACAATGAGCGGTAATGAAAATCATTGTAAGTTCCTATAAAGTCTGATGTATATCAGTTGGTTTAGGCCCAGGTACGTTATATAAGTTATAATGTACCACTTACTAATCTTTCCTATAAGATATGCACAAACTTAGTGTAGGCAACTTCAAATAATATACACATACTATACATTGTAATAGGTTGTGTACAAAACCTATGTGTGTATTCTGACAGATAATATCTGCACACACACTGACACTATAGTAATATAATGATATAATATAGAGGAACCATCAATATTCCTGCATAAGAGAGGAGGGGAATGATATGGAGGACCATGTACTGGCTATATACTGTAATTATATTATAGTTATATATTTTACACTATTACTTACTTTCTTTCCAAGTGAGAAGAATCTTTTGAACTTCTTCATATTGGATTGTTTCTCCATCTTCACCTTCATGTCGCATTAAGAGAATAAAATGGAATTGAGATTGGTCTATGATATTCTCACTCTATAAATAACCGCAGAATAAAAAGCAGCAGAATGTTCTAGAAAGGAATATGGAAGGAAACTGGACAAATCGCTACAGACCAACTATCCTGTCTCTGCCCTTAGTAGATATAAATTCTTTCTAGGCGGAGGGAATTTCCCATTCCAGTGAATGTCAATAGAAAGTGGAAATGTGGAAATGGAACTAGACCCTAATGTTCTTTCTACTACGTCTCCAACTAGAACCATCTCTGGCTCCGTCGGCTTCTGGGTTTCAGTCTAAAGAGAAAGAAAAGGATCAGTAATGTTTTTCATAAAATATCTCTACATAGCTAGAAATACAGACAGCCCGATGCACCGAGAGAGCTATCGGCAACCGGTGCAAACACCCGGCGATGCCATAGCCAATAGCGGCTCGGTGCATTGCTAACGGTGGCGTTTAAAGTGCCGCAATAGAATGGCGCTTTGGCGATAACATCGTTTGCGGTGGGTGCGGGTTGACTTCCTATTAGCCATGAACCGTGCGATGAAGGAGTTTTAGTCACGCTAACTGATTATACATGGTTAAAATGAAAAACTCCAGACCAGGAGGGGTGTGCATCTTGGTGCATGGCCCTGATTAAATTATGGGACTAATATACCATAGCACGGGCACTGCCATCGCACCATGTGGCTTTTTATACCATCGGTAAGGACCAGTTAAAACTCTGAACAGGGAAATATGTGAAAGGAGGAGGAGGAACCGCGTCTTATGATTGGATTTAAACTTTACCAGAGATTCAATATGGTGGAAATCCGTGTAAAACCACGTTAACCCGAAGTAATATCAGGTTACGTGTGTTTTACACGGATGTATGGACACACTGCCATTTCTAAACGTTAAACAGCGCAGTGCGTCCGATACAAATCCCTATGGTTAAGTTCAGTGCTACCACGTAACGCAAACTTAACAGGGCTCTGTATGGGACTAACCCGGTAACCGGAGCTTCTCACCTTACAACAATCCCACAATGCAATCCAGACGTAATCTCATTACATGTGTGATTGTTATGGCGGGATCGCCCAAAGGGAAGTAACACAGTCCGCATGAACGCCCGATATGTAAGGGAGAAAGGATATCAAAGTCCTAAAAAAACCACAGAAGTACTAAGAAGGGACACTAGAGGAGATTATTAAAAGTCAGTCACCTTCAGGGGTTCAATAACAGGAACGCTGAAACCTTCCCGAACCCCAGCCACGGCGGAGAAACGGGAAAGAAGCACAACAGAAGGCGAGGGAACAGCGACGGGGCGAGGCGAGAGCGAAGATATTAGCCGCAACGGGGGAAGAGGGCGAGGAAGATTACAAGCAAGAGATCTTCCCCCCACAACCTCATTGGTAATACATCCCCCACCAACCAAGCAACGCGTTGTTCATACAACCACTCCCATACAAACTTACCACACCATTGTTCACCCCACAGCCACCAACCACCCCCCCGAGAGAGACACCACACCACGACCACAAACCAAACACCAAACAAAAAACCCCCCCCCCCCCCCCCCCCACCCCCCCCCACCCCCCCCCCCCCCCACCCATGCATTCCCCCCCCCCCCCCCCCCCCCCATGGACCACCCCATCACCCCCCCCACCCCCCCAGCCCCCACCCCCCCCCCCCCCCCCCCCACTTCCCCCACCTCACTATCCCCTCCATGCCCATCCCCCCCACCCCACCCCACCCCCCCCCCCCCCCCCCCCCCCCACACCCCAGTCCACCCCCCCCCTTTTTTTTTGAGATGGTGTTACTATCGGTGATATGAATGACATTATATACAAATTTAAACCTGGAAAGACTGTGTTACTACGGTGATATGAATGACATTATATACACAAATATAACCCTGGAAAGACTGTGTTACTATGGTGATATGAATGACATTTAATAACAAATATAAAACCTGGAAAGACTGTGTTACTATGGTGATGAATGACATTTATATACAAATATAAACCTGGAAAGACTGTTACTATTGGTGATATGAATGACATTTAATACAAATATAAAACCCTGGAAGACTGTTACTATTGGTGATATGAATGACATTTATACAAATATAAAACCCTGAAAGACGGTGTTACTATTGGTGATATGAATGACATTTATATACAAATATAAACCCTATGGAAAGAGTGTTACTATGGTGATATGAATGACATTTTATATACAAATATAACCCTGGAAAGACTGTGTTACTATCGGTGATATGAATGACATTTATATACAAATATAAACCCTGGAAAGAAGTGTTACTATCGGTGATATGAATGACATTTATACAAATATAAACCCTGGAAGACTATGTTACTATGGTGATATGAATTGACATTTGCCGTAATTGTCATGGTAAGAAATTTAAAGCAGAGCCACCTGGAATGTAACCACGCCCCCAGATATTGCTGTCATGGCCACACCCCAAACATCAAGGCTACGCCCCTAAAGATAACTACCATGCCCCCATATTTGTGGTCCACACCCCAAAACCATTACGGCCCGCCCCATACATCATGGCCAACCCCAAAACATCATACCATACCCCCAAATGGCAATAGACTCCACACTTTCAAACAGCGTGGCCATACCCCTAAACATCAGAGTAACGTTATTGATTGGGATCTAATAGTCAATAAAAGTGGTCCTTGTGCAAGGAGAAAGTGTTAAAGTGCAAATAAGGTGACACACTGCTCACTAATGGGCAAAAATAAGAGCACGCTTAAACACAACAGAGCTTAGACAGCGCAACAGAATGAAATCCGACTTAACAACACAGACAAGAAAGAACCGCACGTCACATGATCAGAGACACTGACGCCCGTCAGACACTCAAGTGCTGCGATATTCAGTTACAATTAACATGTTTTTCCCTACGGCCAATTCCATGTAGCATGTTCACAATAATGTTCATTGTACATAAAGTTTTGTAGAAAGGTGTGTTATATGTCCTTCAAGCAATGTCACCCTCCTCAACTCATAACTTACATACATGACATACATTACTAACGTGCACTTTTTATCCACCTGTCTTTCCATCTAAACCAATCACAACTGCACGTAAACATACTATACCACATGTGACACGGCAACGCCGGGGGTAATCTAATTATATAGAAATAAAACTAAACTGAATCTAAATAAAACATTCCTGGTTTAAACTAGACAGAGAAACTGGTACCAAGTACCCAGATAGACAGTGAAATGTGTTACCATGAAAAACTCATACCAAAAATATTACATTAATTCTATATATTTATACAATAGATATTACATTTTACTATAATATTTATACAATAGAAATTACTTTTACTCTGTAATATTATACAATAGAATATTTACTATTTTACTCTGTAATATTATACATGAAATTTCTATTTACTCTGTAATATTATACAATAGATATTTATATTTTTCTGTAAATTTATTACAATAGATATTTACTATTTTACTCTGTAATATTTATACATGATATTACTATTTTACTCTGTAAATTTATAACAATAGATATTTACTATTTTACTCGTAAATTTATACAATAGAATATTTATATTTTACTCTGTAATATTTATACAATAGAATATTTACTATTTTACCTGTAATATTATAACAATAGAATATTTACTATTTACACTGTAATATTTTACAATAGAATATTTACTATTTTACTCTGTAATATTTATACAATAGAATATTTACTATTTTACTCTATAATATTTATACAATAGAATATTTACTATTTTACTCTGTAATATTTATACAATAGAATATTTACTATTTTACTCTGTAATATTTATACAATAGAATATTTACTATTTTACTCTAGAATATTTATACAATAGAATATTTAGACTATATGCACCAGGACAAACACTATGGTATTGAATTAGAAATGATCCCACAGCCCCTTCTATGTATGGAAATAAATTCCACTTTGTATTTGATATTAAATAATATTAATTGATGGAGAACCAAAAATATGTACTCACCTCTAATGACTATGAAATGTAAATGAGAAACTTTGTTAAGATTGTTGGTTAACAGTGTGTGGTATCATCAATGATGACATCACATATTGGATGGAAGCCAAGATAAATATGTAAATGTGTTGCCATGGAAACAAACATATTACTACAAAGAAAAAAGATGATAAATATAAAAGCCCCTCTATTGTTAGTATTTTACTCTATACTATTTATGGAATAGAATATTTTGACTATATCACTAGGACAAACACTATGGTATCGAATGGAGTCCTGAAATATACATTAATCATCTTTTTTCTTTATTGTAATATTTTGGTCAGATCCATAAAACTTTTATTATATGTAATTTCCCTTTAGAAATGATCCCACAGCCCCTTCTATGTATGGAAATTAGTTTCACATTGTCTTTTATATCAAATAATACTAATGATGGAGACCAAAAAATATGTACTCACCTCCAATGACTCTGAAATGTAAATGAGAAATTTTATCAAGTGCGTGATATCATCAATGATGACATCACTTATTGGATGGAAGCCAAGCTAAATATGTAAATGTGTTGCCATGGAAACGGGTGTGGCTTTGCAGGGAAGACCATCCAAAATAAAGGTCATCCAAAGTAAAAATTTTAATAGGTGAAATTGGAGTTTAACAAGGGAGTTAATTGTCTGACATCTCGCTCTATCTTCCTACAGATACGCATTTTTACCTCCATCGCCTTACCTTCTGTTACCCAAGTAAAACTACATCCTATAAATCATATTGGTATTTATTTCCATATCTCGATGGGTTATCCGATCAGATTTTCGATCGTTTCAGATGATTGCAAATCCAATTGGAAGAATATTGGACCATGCTGGCTACTACTTATAATGTCAGTCCTGGAAACATACTCTAGAACATGTTCCCTTATTAAACTTTCCAGGATCTTCCCCACCACTGAAGTTAAACTTACTGGCCTGTAATTACCCGGCTGTGAACGACGACCCTTTTGGAATATTGGAATAACATCAGCCTTTTTCCAATCCAGAGTCACGATCCGGACATGAGGGAATCTGCAACAATGAGAACCAATGGCCTAGATAAAACTGAACTTAGCTCCCAATCAAAGCTTTATATTAAAGTACAGGATCTCTAATTAATAAGGAAAAGTCATGTTGTAAAAATGTAACTTTTCAAATTACCGCCATTTATCCCCAAGCCACCAGAGGTAAAATTAAATACAAGTATTTAAAGGGCCTGTCCACACTTTCTAGCAGATAACAGATGTAGCTGTAGCAAAAAGTGCCTGGCATCACCATAATAAATATAATTTCTACCGCGGCCTTCAGTGCGGTTTAAAGGCTTGAGGCTCAGTTCCAGTGTGGGTATAGGCAGAGGGATCAAATGTGAGAGGTCCGACACCTGTAGGGTCCCTGCGTTCTCTTAAGTACTTGCCCGAGGTTCAAGGAGGTTCCATGGCGGGATGGATCTCCACGTGGAGGGTACCACATATTCACACAGAAGAGCCGACCGGAGCTGTAAACCCACCGAGGTACCTGTAATAAGAAGAAACAATATTGAGATTATCACCGAAACATCTCTCAGAGGAAGTCCCAGTGGGACTATGAGCATTAGTTTGTATATACGGTAAACCAGTAACCATCCCCCTTATCTGGTACCCCCATATGTACCAGCTCCACTACCCTCTACACATGAGGTTTAGGGTTGGTCCCCACTGTGTTCACCCACACATCTAATCACATACACTTGACACCCACAAATCTAATCACACTAACTCACCGGACACCCACACCTACTGGACACCCACACATCTAATCACACTCACACTAGCTGGACACCCACACATCTAATCACACTCACCGGACACCACACATCTAATCACACTCACACTAATCGGACACCAACACATCTAATCACACTCACTCACCGGACATATCTAATTACACTCACATGAACCGGATAACCACACATCTAATCGCACTCACACTCACCCGACACCCAAACATCTAATCACACTCACCGGACACCCACACATCTAATCACACACTCACTCACCAGACACCCACACATCTAATCACACTCACACTCATTGGACACCCACAATCTAATCACACTCAACCGGACACCCCACATAATCACATACAATGGACTCCCCAAAATCTATAAACACTCACTCAACAGACACCCAACATCTAATCACACTCACACTAACCGGAAACCCACAATCCACTCATACCCAACCATCACCGGACACCAACACATCTAATCACACTCACACTAACCGGACACCCACACATCTAATCACACTCACACTACGGACACCCACACATCTAATCACACCTCACCGGACACCACACATCTAATCACACTCACACTCACCGGACACCAACACATCTAATCACACACCAACTCACCGACACCACACATCTAATCACACTCACCGCACACATCACACATATAATCACACACACCAGACACCCACACATTTAATCACACACACACTCACTGGACACCCACACCTCTAATCACACACATACTAACAGACACCCACACATTTACCAGACACCACACATCTAATCACACACACTGGACACCCACAAATCTAATCACACACCCCGGACACCCACACTCTAATCACACACACTTACCAGACACCCACACATTAATCACACTCACCGCACAATAACACATATAATCACACACACCAGACACCCACAATTGAATCACACACACACTCAATGGACAACACACACCTCTAATCACACACATACTACAGACACCCACACATTTACCAGACAACCACACATCTAATCACACACACTGGACACCCACAAATCTAATCACACACCCCGGACACCCAACACCTCTAACACACACCCACACTTACAGACACCCACACATCTAATCACACTCACTCACGGACGCCCACATATCAATTAATCACACTCACCGGACACCACACATCAATCACACTACACTAACCGGACACCAACACATCTAATCACACACATACTCACCCGACACCCAACATTAATCACACTCACCGCACAATCACACCTATAATCACACACACAGACACCCACACATTTAATCACACACACATTCACTGGACACCCACACCTCTAATCCACACATACTAACAGACACCCACACATTTACCAGAAAACCCACACATCTAATCACACACACTGGACACCCACAAATCTAATCACACACCCCGGACACCCCAACACTTCTAATCACACACACTTACCAGACAACCACACATCTAATCACACTCACCGAACACAATAACACATATAATCACACACACCAGACACCCACACATTTAATCACACACACACTCACTGGACACCACACCTCTAATCACACACATACTAACAGACACCCACACATTACCAGACAACCACACATCTAATCACACACCATGGAACCCACAAATCTAATCACACACCCCGGACACCCACACCTCTAATCACACACACACTACCAGACACCCACACATCTAATCACACTCACTCACCGGACCCACATATCCAAATACACTCACACTCACCGGAACCACACATATAATCCACTCACACTCACCCGACACCCAAACATCTAATCACACTCACCGGACACCCACACATCTAATCACACACACACTCACCGGACACCCACACATCTAATCACATACACGGACTCCCACAAATCTAATAACACTCATCACGACACAACACACAAAACACCACTACCGGACACCCAACACATCTAATCACACACTAACCGGACACCCACACATCTAATCACACTCACACTAACCGGACACACACATCTAATCACCACACACTAACCGGACACCCACACATCCAATCACACTAACCGGACACCCACACATCCAATCACACACACACACCCAACACCCACACATCTAATCACACACACACATCTAATCACACATCACCAGTACACAACACATTTTAATCACACACACGCCACAACACACATATAGTCACACACACCAGACACCCACACATTTAATCACACCACACTCACCAGACAACCACACATCTAATCCCACACACTGGAGACCCACAAATCTAATCACACTCACCGGACACCCACACATCTAATCACACACACACTTACCAGACACCCACACATCTAATCACACTCACTCACCGGACGCCCACATATCCAATTACACTCACATACGGATCAACACCATACTCACACTCACACCGTAAACACACAAACATCAATCACCACTCACGGACACCCACACATTAATCACACACCACACTCACCGGACACCCCACAATCTAATCACATACACGACCCACACAAATCTAATAAACATCACTCACCGGACCCACAACATCTAATAACACTCACACTCACGGACACCCACACATCTAATCATACCACCATCCACGGACACCCCACACATCTAATACACTCACACAACCGGACACCTACAATCTAATCACACCAAACTAACGGACACCCACACACAATCCCACTACCGGCTCCACACATCCAATCACACACATACTCACCCAACACCCCACACATTAATCACACCACACATCTAATCACACTCACTCACCGGACGCCCACATATCCAATTACACTCACATGAACCGGATAAACCACACATCTAATCGCACTCACATCACCGACACCAAAATTCATCCACCACCGGGACACCCACACATCTAATCACACACACACTCACCGGACACCCACAATCTAATCACATACACTGGACTCCCACAAATCTAATAACACTCACTCACCGGACACCCACACATCTAATAACACTCACTCACCGGACACCCAACATCTATCATAACACACCATCCACGGACACCCACACATCTAATCCACACTCACACTAACCGGACACCTACACCTAATCACACTCACACTAACCGGACACCCACCATCCAATCACACTAAACCGACCCCACACATCCAATCACACACATACTCACCCAACACCCACACATCTAATCACACCCACAAATCTAATCACACACTCACCCGACACCAACACATTTAATCACACACACCGCACACAATCACACATTATAGTTCACACACACCAGACACCCACACATTTAATCACACACACACTCACCAGACACCCACACCTCTAATCACACACACACTAACAGACACCCACACATTTACCAGACAACCACACATCTAATCACACACAAAATGGACACACACACATCTAATCACACACACACACACCAGACACCCACAAATCTAATTACACAAACCGGACACCCACACCTCTAATCACACACACACACACTTACCAGACACCCACACATTTACCAGAAAACCACACATCTAATCACACACAAAATGGACACACATCTAATCACACATACACCGGACACCCACAAATCTAATCACATTTATATACAAATATAAACCCTGGAATGACGTTTACTATTGGTGTATGAATGAAATTTATACACAATATAAAACCCTGGAATGACTGTTACTATTGGTGATTATGAAGACATTTATACACAAATTATAACCTGGAAGACTGTGTTACTATTGGTGATATGAATCACATTATATACAAATATAAACCCTGAATGACGTTTACATTGGTGATATGAATGACATTTATACACAAATATAAACCCTGGAATGAAGTTACTATGGTGATATGAATGACATTTATACACAAATATAAACCCTGGATGACTGTTACTATTGGTGATATGAATGACATTTATACACAAATATAAACCCTGGAATGACTGTTACTATTGGTGATATGAATCACATTTGCCGTTATTGTCATGGTAAGAAATTTAAAGCAGAGCCACCTGGAATGTGACCACGCCCCCAGATATTGCTGCTACAGCCACACCCCCAAACATCAAGGCTACGCCTCTAAAGATAACTGCCATGCCCCCATATGTTGTGGTCACACCCCCAAAACCATTACGGCCTGCCCCATACATCATGGCCACATCCCAAAACATCATACCCACACCCCCAAATGGCATAGCCACTCCTACACTTTCAAACAGCGTGGCCATGTCCCTAAACATCAGAAAGTAACGTTATTGATTGGGATCTAATAGTCAATATAAAGTGATCCTTGTGCAAGGATAAAGTGTTAAAGTGCAAACAAAGTGACACACTGTTCACTAATGTGCAAAAAATAGAGCACGCTTAATAAAACACACAGAGCTCAGACAGCACAACACAGACAAGGAGACGCACATCACATGATCAGAGACAATGACGCCCGTCAGACACTCAAGTGCTGTGATATTCAGTTACAATCAACATGTTTTCCCCACGGCCAATTCCATGTAGCATGTTCACAATAATGTCATTGTAAACAAAGTTTTGCTAGAAACATGTGTGTTATACATCCTTCAAGCAATGTCACCTCCTCAACTCATAACTATTACATACATGACATATATTACTAACTGTACACTTCTTTATCCACCTGTCTCTTCCATCTAAGCCAAAAACCTGCACGTAACATACTATACCCACATATGTACACGGGCAACGCCGGGTATAACTGCAAATTATATAGAAATAAAACTAAACTGAATCTAAATAAAACATTCCATGGTTTAAACTAGACAGAGAAACTGGAACCAAGTACCCAAATAGATGAAATGTGTTACCATGAAAAACACTCAATCCAAAAATATTACATTAAATCTCCTAGAATATTTATACAATAGAATATTTACTATTTTACTCTATAATATTTATACAATAGAATATTACTATTTTACTCTATAATATTTATACAATAGAATATTTACTATTTACTCTAGATATTTATACAAGAAGATATTACTTATTTTACTCTAGAAATATGTAGTACAATAGAATATTTAGACTATATGCACCCAGGACAAACACTATGGTATTGAATTAGAATGATCCCACAGCCCTTTCTAGTATGGAAATAAATTCCACTTTGTATTTGATATTAAATAATATTAATTGATGGAGAACCAAAAAATATGTACTCACTCTAATGACTATGAATGTAAATGAGAAACTTTGTTAAGATTGTTGGTTAACAGTGTGTGGTATCATCAATGATGACATACATATTGGATGGAAGCCAGAATAAATATGTAAATGTGTTGCCATGGAAACAAAACATATTAACTACAAAGAAAAAAGATGATAAATATAAAAGCCCCTCTATTGTTAGTATTTTACTCTATACTATTATGGAATAGAATTATTTGACTATATCACTAGGCAAACACTATGGTATCGAATGGAGTCCTGAAATATACATTAATCATCTTTTTTCTTTATTGTAAATTTGGTCAGATCCATAAAACTTTTATTATATGTAATTTCCCTTTAGAAATGATCCCACAGCCCCTTCTATGTATGGAAATAGTTCACTTGTCTTTTATATCAATAATACTAAGATGGAGACCAAAAAATATGTACTCCCTCCAATGACTCTGAAATGTAATGGAGAAATTTTATCAAGTGCGTGATATCATCAATGATGACCTCACTTATTGGATGGAAGCCAAGCTAAATATGTAAATGTGTTGCACATGGAAACAGGGGTGTGGCTTTGCAGGAAGACCATCCAAATGAAGGTCATTCAAAGTAAGATTTTAATATAGTGAAATTGGAGTTTTAACAAGGGAGTTAATTGTTGACATCTCGCTCTATCTTCTACAGATACGCATTTTTACCTCCATCGCCTTAACTTCTGTTACCCAAGTAAACTACATCCTATAATCATATGGTATTTATTTCCCAATCTCGATGGGTTATCCGATCAGATTTTCGATCGTTTCAGATGATTGCAAATCCAATTGGAAGAATATTGGACCATGCTGGCTAATACTTAAATGTCAGTCCTGGAAACATACTCTAGAACATGTTCCCTTATAAACTTTCCAGGATCTTCCCCACCACTGAAGTTAAACTTACTGGCCTGTAATTACCCGGCTCGTGAACGACGACCCTTTTGGAATATTGGAATAACACAGGCCTTTTTCCGATCCAGAGTCACGATCTGGACATGATAGAATCTGCAAAAATGAAGAACCAATGGGCCTAGATAAAACTGAACTTAGCTCCCAATCAAAGCTTTATATTAAAGTACAGGATCTCTAATTAATAAGGAAAAGTCACTGTTGTAAAAATGTAACTTTTCAAATTACCGCCTTTATCCCCAAGCCACCAGAGGTAAATTAAATACAAGTATTTAAGGGCCTGTCCACACTTCTAGCAGATAACAGATGTAGCTGGTAGCAAAAAGTGCCTGGCATCACCATAATAAATATAATTTCTACCACCGGGCCTTCAGTGCGGTTTAAAGGCTTGAGGCTCAGTTCCAGTGTGGGTATGGCAGAGGGATCAAATGTGAGAGGTCCGACACCTGTAGGGTCCCTGCGTTCGCTTAAGTACTTGCCCGAGGTTCAAGGAGGTTCCATGGCGGGATGGATCTCCCGTGGAGGGTACCACATATTCACACAGAAGAGCCGACCGGAGCTGTAAACCACCGAGGTACCTTTGAATAAGAAGAAACAATATTGAGATATCACCGAAACATCTCTCAGAGGAAGTCCAGTGGGACTATGAGCATTAGTTGTATATACGGTAAACCAGTAACCATCCCCCTTATCTGGTACCCCCATATGTACCAGCTCCACTACCCTCTAACATGAGGTTTAGGGTTGGTCCCCACTGTGTTCACCCACACATCTAATCAACATACACTTGACAACACAAATCTAATCACACTAACTCACCGGACACCCACACCTACTGGACACCACACACATAATCACACTCACACTAGCTGGACACCCCACATCTAATCACACTCACCCCGAGAACCACACATCTAATCACACTCACACTAATCGGACCACCAACACATCTAATCACACTCACTCAACGGACATATCTAATTACACTCAAATGAACGGATAACCACCACTCTAATCGCACCACACACTCACCCGACACCCAAACATCTAATCACACTCACCGGACACCCACACACTAATCCACACTCACTCACCAGACACCCACACATCTAATCACACTCACACTCATTGGACACCCACACATCTAATCACACTCACCGGACACCCACACGACTAACACATACACTGGACTCCCACAAATCTAATAACACTACATCAAACAGACACCACACATCTTAATCACACTCAACTACCGGAAAACCCACACTCCAATCATACCCACATCCGGACACCCACACATCTAATCACACTCACACTAACCGGACACCACACATCTAATCACACTCACACTAACTGGACACCCACACATCTAATCACAACACAGGACACCACACAATCTATCACATCACACTAACCGACACCAACACATCTAATCACACACATACTCACCCGACACCCACACATCTAATCACACTACCGCACAATCACACATATAATCCACACACACCAGACACCCACACATTTAATCACAACACATTCACTGGACACCCACACCTCTAATCACACACCATACTAACAGACACCCACACATTTACCAGACAACCACACATCTAATCACACACACTGGACACCCACAAATCTAATCACACACCCCGGACACAACCCACACACCTCTAATCACACACACTTACCAGACACCCACACATCTAATCACACTCACCCACAAACACATATAATCACACACACCAGACACCCAAACATTTAATCAACACACACTCAACTGGACAACCACACCTCTAATCACACCACATACTAACAGACACCCCCACACTTACCAGACACACACACATCTAATCACACACACTGGAGACCCCACAATCTAATCACACACCCGGACACCCACACCTTATCACACACACACTTACCAGACACCCACACATCTAATCACATCACTCACCGGACGCCCACATATCCAATTACACTCACACTCACCGGACACCACACATCTAATCACACTCACACTCACCGACGACACCAAACATCATCACACAATCACGGACAACCACACATCTAATCACACACACACTCACCGGACACCCACACATCTAATCACATACACTGGACTCCCACAAATCTAATAACACTCACTCACCGGACACCCACACATCTAATAACACTCACTCACCGGAACACACCACACATCTAATCATACCCACCATCCACGGACACCCACACATCTAATCACACTCACACTAACCGGACACTACACAATCTATCACACTCACACTAACCGGACACCCACACATCCAATCACACAACCGGACACCCACACATCCAATCACACACATACTCACCCAAACACCCACACATCTAATCACACCCACACATCTAATCACACACTCACCCGACACCAACACATTTAATCACACACAGCCACAACACAAATATAGTCACACAACCAGACACCCACAACATTTAATCACACAACACACTCACCAGACACCCACACCTCTAACACACACATACTAACAGACACCCACACATTACCAGGACAACCCACACATCTAATCACACACCAAAATGGACACACACATCTAATCACACACACACACACCAGACACCCCACAAATCTAATTACACAAACCGGACACACACACCTAATCCACACACACACACAACTTACCAGAACACCCACCATTACCCGAAAACACACATCTAATCACACACAAAATGGACCACATCTAATCACACATACACGGACACCCACAAAAATCTAATCACACACACCGGACACCCACACTCTAAATACACACACACTTACCAGACACCCAAACATCTAATCACACATACACTTACCGGACAACCACACATCTAATCACACACACACCACACACACACACACACACCCACATCAAATCACCACCAACCAGACACCCGCAAATCTAATCTCACACACTGGACACCCGCAAATCTAATCACACAACCGGACACCCCAACATCGACTTACACACACCGGAGACCCGCAAATCTAATCACACACACCGGACACACGCACATCTAATCACACATACACTGGACACTTACACATGTAATCACACACACACCAAACACCTACACATCTAATCACACACACACCGGACACCCGCACATCTAATCACACACACCGGACACCCACACCTCTAATCACACACACACTCACCAGACACCCACACATCTAATCACATACACTTACCGGACAACCACACATCTAATCACACACACACACACACACACACACACACACACATCAAATCACACAAACCAGACACCTGCAAATCTAATCTCACACACTGGACACCCGCAAATCTAATCACACATACCGGACACCCCCACATCTAATTACACACACCGGAGACCCGCAAATCTAATCTCACACACTGGACACCCGCAAATCTAATCACACATACCGAATCACATTTATATACAAATATAAACCCTGGAATGACGTTTACTATTGGTGTATGAATGAAATTTATACACAATATAAAACCCTGGAATGACGTTACTATTGGTGATATGAATGACATTTATACACAAATTAAACCCTGGAAGACTGTGTTACTATTGGTGATATGAATCACATTATATACAAATATAAACCCTGAATGACGTTTACATTGGTGATATGAATGACATTTTACACAAATATAAACCCTGGAATGACTGTTACTATCGGTGAATTGAATCACATTTATACACAAATATAAACCCTGGATGGACTGTTACTATTGGTGATATGAATCAATTTATACACAAATAAAATCCATGGAATGACTGTTACTATTGGTGATATGAATCACATTTGCCGTTATTGTCATGGTAAGAAATTTAAAGCAGAGCCACCTGGAATGTGACCACGCCCCCAGATATTGCTGCTACAGCCACACCCCCAAACATCAAGGCTACGCCTCTAAAGATAACTGCCATGCCCCCATATGTTGTGGTCACACCCCCAAAACCATTACGGCCTGCCCCATACATCATGGCCACATCCCAAAACTTCATACCCACACCCCCAAATGGCATAGCCACTCCTACACTTTCAAACAGCGTGGCCATGTCCCTAAACATCAGAAAGTAACTTATTGATTGGGATCTAATAGTCAATATAAAGTGATCCTTGTGCAAGGATAAAGTGTTAAAGTGCAAACAAGTGACACACTGTCACTAATATGCAAAAAATAGAGCACGCTTAATAAAACACACAGAGCTCAGACAAGGCAACAGAATGAAGCCGACTTTAACAACACAGACAAGGAGACGCACATCACATGATCAGAAGACATGACGCCGTCAGACACTCAAGTGCTGTGATATTCAGTTACAATCAACATGTTTTCCCACGGCCAATTCCATGTAGCATGTTCACAATAATGTCATTGTAAACAAAGTTTTGCTAGAAAACAGTGTGTTATACATCCTTCAAGCAATGTCACCTCCTCAACTCATAACTATACTATACCTGACATATATTACTTAACTGTACACTCTTTTATCCACCTGTCTCTTCCATTCTAAGCAAAAACCTGCACGTAACATACTATACCCACATATGTACATCGGGCAACGCCGGGTATAACTGCAAATATATTGAAATAAAACTAAACTGAATCTAAATAAACAATTCCATGGTTTAAACTAGACAGAGAAACTGGTACCAAGTACCCAAATAGATGAAATGTGTTACCATGAAAAAACACTCAATCCAAAAAATATTACATTAAATCTCCTAGAATATTTATACATAGAATATTTACTATTTACTCTATAATATTTATACAATAGAATATTACTATTTTACTCTATAATATTTATACAATAGAAATTTACTATTTACTCTAGATATTTATACAAGAATATTACTTATTTTACTCTAGAAATATTAACAATAGAATATTTAGACTATATGCCCCAGGACAAACACTATGGTATTGAATTAGCAATGATCCCACAGCCCTTCTATATGGAAATAAATTCCCACTTTGTATTTGATATAAATAATATTATTGATGGAGAACCAAAAATATGTACTCACCTACATGACTATGAATGTAAATGAGAAACTTTGTTAAGATTGTTGGTTAACAGTGTGTGGTATCATCAATGATGACATACATATTGGATGGAAGCCAGAATAAATATGTAAATGTGTTGCCATGGAAACAAAACATATTAACTACAAAGAAAAAAGATGATAAATATAAAAGCCCCTCTATTGTTAGTATTTTACTCTATACTATTATGGAATAGAATTATTTGACTATATCACTAGGCAAACACTATGGTATCGAATGGAGTCTGAAATATAATTAATCATCTTTTTCTTTATTGTAATATTTGGTCAGATCCATAAAACTTTATTATATGTAAGTTCCCTTTAGAAATGATCCCACAGCCCCTTCTATGTATGGAAATAGTTCACTTGTCTTTTATATCAATAATACTAAGATGGAGACCAAAAAATATGTACTCCCTCCAATGCTCTGAAATGTAATGAGAAATTTTATCAAGTGCGTGATATCATCAATGATGACCTCACTTATTGGATGGAAGCCAAGCTAAATATGTAAATGTTGCCAATGAAACAGGGGTGTGGCTTTGCAGGAAGACCATCCAAATGAAGGTCATTCAAAGTAAGATTTTAATATAGTGAAATTGGAGTTTTAACAAGGGAGTTAATTGTCTGACATCTCGCTCTATCTTCTACAGATACGCATTTTTACCTCCATCGCCTTAACCTTCTGTTACCCAAGTAAAACTACATCCTATAATCATATGGTATTTATTTCCCAATCTCGATGGGTTATCCGATCAGATTTTCGATCGTTTCAGATGATTGCAAATCCAATTGGAAGAATATTGGACCATGCTGGCTAATACTTAAATGTCAGTCCTGGAAACATACTCTAGAACATGTTCCCTTATTAAACTTTCCAGGATCTTCCCCACCACTGAAGTTAAACTTACTGGCCTGTAATTACCCGGCTCGTGAACGACGACCCTTTTGGAATATTGGAATAACACAGCCTTTTTCCGATCCAGAGTCACGATCTGGACATGATAGAATCTGCAAAAAATGAGAACCAATGGGCCTAGATAAAACTGAACTTAGCTCCAATCAAAGCTTTATATTAAAGTACGGATCTCTAATTAATAAGGAAAAGTCCTGTTGTAAAAATGTAACTTTTCAAATTACCGCCTTATCCCCAAGCCACCAGAGGTAAATTAAATACAAGTATTTAAGGGCCTGTCCACACTTCTAGCAGATAACAGATGTAGCTGGTAGCAAAAATGCCTGGCATCACCATAATAAATATAATTTCTACCCACCGGGCCTTCAGTGCGGTTTAAAGGCTTGAGGCTCAGTTCCAGGTGGGTATGGCAGAGGGATCAAATGTGAGAGGTCGACACCTGTAGGGTCCCTGCGTTCCTTAAGTACTTGCCCGAGGTTCAAGGAGGTTCCATGGCGGGATGGATTCCCAGTGGAGGGTACCACATATTCACACAGAAGAGCCGACCGGAGCTGTAAAACCCACCGAGGTACCTTGAATAAGAAGAAAAATATTGAGATATCACCGAAACATCTCTCAGAGGAAGTCCAGTGGGACTATGAGCATTAGTTGTATATACGGTAAACCAGTACCATCCCCCTTATCTGGTACCCCCATATGTACCAGCTCCACTACCCTCTAAACATGAGGTTTAGGGTTGGTCCCCACTGTGTTCACCCACACATCTAATCAACATACACTTGACAACACAAATCTAATCACACTAACTCACCGGACACCACACCTATGGACACCACCACATAATCACACTCACACTAGCTGGACACCCCACATCTAATCACACTCACCACCGAGACACCACACATCTAATCACACTCACACTAATCGGACCACCAACACCATCTAATCACACTCACTCAACGGACATATCTAATTACACTCAATGAACCGGATAACCACCACTCTAATCGCACCACACACTCACCCGGACACCCAAACATCTAATTCACACTCACCGGACACCCACACATCTAATCACACACTCACTCACCAGACACCCACACATCTAATCACACTCACACTCAGGACACCCACACATCTAATCACACTCACCGGACACCCACACACTAATCACATACACTGGACTCCCACAAATCTAATAACACTCACTCAACAGACACCCACACATCTAATCACACTCACACTACCGGAAAACCCACACATCCAATCATACCCACCATCACCGGACACCCACACATCTAATCACACTCACACAAACCGACACCCACACATCTAATCACACTCACACTAACTGGACACCCACACATCTAATCACAACACAGGACACCCACACATCTATCCACATCACACAACCGACACCAACACATCTAATCACACACATACTCACCCGACACCCATAATCTAATCACACTCACCGCACAATCACACATATAGTCACACACACCAGACACCCACACATTTAATCACACACACATTACTGGACACCACACTCTAATCACACACACACTAACAGACACCCACACATTTACCAGACAACCACACATCTAATCACACCACACCACTGGGACACCCACAAATCTAATCACACCACCCCGAACCACCAACCCCCACACACCTCTAATCAACACACTTACCAGGACACCCACACAATCTAATCACACTCACCCACAAACACATAAATCACACACACCAGACACCCAACATTTAATCAACACACACTCACCGGACAACCACACATCTAATCACACACATATAACAGACACCCCCACATTACAGACACCCACACATCTAATCCACACACACTGGAGACCCACAAATCTAATCACACACCCCGGACACCCACACCTTTCACACACACACTTACCAGACACCCCACCACATCTAATCACACTCACTCACCGGACGCCCACATATCCAATTACACTCACATGAACCGGATAACCACACATCTAATCGCACTCACACTCACCCGACACCCAAACATCTATCACACAATCCGGGACACCACACATCTAATCACACACACACTCACCGGACACCCACACATCTAATCACATACACTGGACTCCCACAAATCTAATAACACTCACTACCGGACACCACACATCAATAACACTCACTCACCGGACACCCACACATCTAATCATACCCACCATCCACGGACACCCACACATCTAATCACACTCACACTAACCGGACACTACACATCTATCACACTCACACTAACCGGACCACACCACACATCCAATCACACTAACCGGACACACACACATCCAATCACACACATACTCACCCAACACCCACACATCTAATCACACCCACACAATCTAATCACACACTCACCCGACACCAACACATTTAATCACACACACGCACAATCACAAATATAGTCACACAACCAGACACCCACAACATTTAATCACACACACACTCACCAGACACCCACACCTCTAATCACACACATACTAACAGACACCCACACATTTACCAGGACAACCCACACATCTAATCACACACAAAATGGACACACACATCTAATCACACACACACACACCAGACACCCACAAATCTAATTACACAAACCGGACACCCACACACCTAATCCACACACACACACACTTACCAGAACACCCACACATTACCAGAAAACACACATCTAATCACACACAAAATGGACACAACATCTAATCACACATACACGGACACCCACAAAATCTAATCACACACACGGACACCCACACTCTAAATACACCCACACACTTACCAGACACCCCAACATCTAATCACACATACACTTACCGGACAACCACACATCTAATCACACACACACACCACACACACACACACACACACCACATCAAATCACACAAACCAGACACCCGCAAATCTAATCTCACACACTGGACACCCGCAAATCTAATCACACATACCGGACACCCCACATCAATTACACACACCGGAGGACCCGCAAATCTCACACACACACCGGACACACGCACATCTAATCACACATACACTGGACACTTACACATGTAATCACACACACACCAAACACCTACACATCTAATCACACACACGGACACCCGCACATCTAATCACCACACACCGGACACCCACACCTCTAATCACACACACACTCACCAGACACCCACACATCTAATCACATACACTTACCGGACAACCACACATCTAATCACACACACACACACACACACACATCAAATCACACAAACCAGACACCTGCAAATCTAATCTCACACACTGGACACCCGCAAATCTAATCCACACATACCGGACACCCCCACATCTAATTACACACACCGGAGACCCGCAAATCTAATCACACACCGACACCCGCACATCTAATCACACATACACTGGACACTTACACATGTAATCACACACACACCTACACATCTAATCACACACACACCGGACACCCGCACATCTAACCACACACACCGGATACCCACATATCTAATCACACACACTTACCGGACACCCACACATCTAATCACACACACACACACACCGGACACCCGCAAATCTAATCACATCTAACAATCGGAAAATCTCCATTAGTGTAATACTGACTGTACAGAGAGTCTAGAGAGATGGGACATTGGAGTGTCAACAGTAATGAAGGATCAATACACATCAGGGTCACAGACAGACACTCTCTCGTGTTTATTAGATTTTACACGGACACTGAACATTCCACAGTTCCACACCACATTTATCAATAACCTGATTTGGTTTTATTAAAGGGATGTGGCCACCCAGGAAGAAGGCGGCAGAAAACGCTACAGAAATTGACCAATAGATCGGAGATCGTGACTATATAGACTGTCATGCACTTTACTTCTTCTGCAACTGTCATCAGGCCTGTATAAATGTTCATTCAGACACAGTCACTCACTATAGCAGTCCTGGTCCCAGCAACACTCCTTATTTCTAGCAGGCGCAGGGGGGGAACACCAGGAACTGTATTTTACAGATAAGAAATGGGTGTAACTGAACTCCCCAAACCAACCAGGTGCACCTGAGTCTCCTGCTCAGATAAAAAACCTAAAGTTAGTGGTACAGAAAGTATCACCATAGAAGGTAAAAAAACACAAACAATGCAGATACCAAGTAAAATATACAAAATGTATAAAATGAGCTGGCCAGCACTAAAACTCCACAGATACTAACAGCATAGAATATAAATACCAACAAGAAATATATAATAAGATAAAAGGTCTATAATATGGGCTGCAAGTCGCCAACTTCAAGACTGAAGAAAAGCAATGTACAAGTAATGTACTAATGGAGTAAAAAAAAAAAAACCCGTCTTCCATTTTATACATGTGCGTATTTATATATTGTATATTTTGGGGTTTTTGGGGCATGTCCACCCCCCAAAACTATAACTTAACCCACTACTGGCCCCACTGTGTAGTGTAATAAAACCCTTACCTTATACCTCCAAAGTCCCCAAAACAGGCCACCAGGTGCCTAGCACTGTCTCCCCTCTGGAAGAAGTTTGCCATGTGCACTGCAGCCCTCCCCCCCTCCCTCTCACTCCTGTTTTGCAATCCCTCCCCCTAGCATAAAGAACATTTGGCACATAGTAGGGTTCCTTCCCCCAGCCCCAACCGCTCTAAAAGATTTTTCAGAAAGTCCCCCACACTCTACTTACCTTACCTCTCTCCCCCGGCGTTCTATGCAGCCGGCAGCCGCGTCTGTGATTGGCTGCCTCTCAGCCAATCATTGACGCGGCTGCCGATCCGGCCCCCTGCTTGCAGTTTCATGCTGGGCAGTACGGCAGAGGAAAGAGGGAAGGTAAGTAGAGTGCGGGGGACTTTCTGAAAAATCTTTTATAGCAGTTGGGGCTGGGGGAAGAAACACTACCATGTGCCAAAAGTTATTTACAGGGGTGGACATGCCCTTTAACCCATTTTCTTAGTATCTGTCTGGTTTTCCCACACTCAGTTTGCATTGTTGATGTGTTTTTTTACAAACTTTATTTTACACCTAAACTCCTAAGCTTGGAAAGGAGAGGCTGTCAGCAACAATGGTCAAATTACGCAGTGTGGGCCCCAGCAGTGCAGGCAAGCATCATGGGTTTGTGTAGGAGCAGGACTATGGACACTCATTGACATCCCATCAATCCATAACCTGGATTTCATTTCGGAACTGCTGGTTTTAAAAATCTGTGGATCTGGCAGAATTCTCGAAAATTCCAAAATTGGGAATATCAAAAATTTGAAAATCAGTGTTAAACCCATTTGAAACTTTTCAAAGTTTCAGAGTTTTAGTAAATTCTGTCGAACTGTTGAAGGAACGAAACTCGCCAGTTCTGTTAATCTCTAGTTGGGAGGTACTGTGTGCAATTCCTTTGTGGGTTTATCCTTCGGTTTGAAAGGTCAAAACTACAAAATTTCAACACTCAGAATTGAAAAGTTCTGAATTGAAATGTCTTCTGTAGGTTCAACTTGGAGACCACAACTACAACAATACGAACTAAAAGCACACAACTTTGTCACGTCTACAACAGAACTAAGGGAAATGTGGTAGTTTTCAGCACTCAATATTACCAACAAGACAGGATAAAAGTAGACTTAACATTAAAAATATATTCATTGTGTGGCAATGCTACAAAAAGCTACATTTTTGTACATTTTGCACATTTAAATACACTATAAATACCTTCGGCAATCCAGATCTCTATGTTCAGGGGTCCATAGCTAGTGGCTACTGGAGGTGGCGAAATAGTGAAAACCTTAACGTTCAAAGGAAGAAATGATTTGGAAGACAAGCTACAGTGAACAGTCAACCTGATATTCCCTTTGGGATATCAACTCATTTTCATATACAACAAGATCCTTCATAACCTGAATAAAAAAATTAAATACTTAAAAATTCTTCCAGACCATGACCCCAGCGGACAATAAACAGCATTCACTTTAAGTAAAACAAAATCAGAAATACAATAGAGTTCATTTACCCAATGGGATATCGGAAAGTCAATCAGGGTTATTCAATAAAAGTGATTAAAAATGGTGATAATTTTGCCAACCAATCAGATCTCATTCAACATTTGAAAGCTAACATCTGATTGGGTGGGGCAAAATTAGCACCATTTTAAACAAGTCAGACACAAGTCAGGATTTCCTGTAGTGCAAATGTTGCCTAAAATTCGGTCTCTGGACTTGGTTTACCAAGAATATCTCTAATAGAGAAAGTGTATTTACAGTTCACTGTACCAGGATTAGTGACGAGTCCCAGTTTTGAAATGTACCTGGATCCAGAACGACCGGTTTCAATCAAATAGAGTTGGATCCGCTACTCACGTTCGTGTACAATACATCTTTCATTTCAATAACATTTGTAACATTTAAACGAAAGAAACACGTGACCATGTGAAACCTCAAACAGTGGCCATCCGCCCAACGCATTTCGTGGCTCACCAGTTCCTCAGAGACTTGGTGTCGAATTAGATTTCAAAATTGAGAATTCCTACAGAAAATTTGAATACTGCGGTTGAATACTTGATTCAATTGGGTTTGAATCTGATTTTTGGAACTTTAAATCGGTTCCGCAGAACCGATGTCAGAACAAAAGTTTGTGGCTTGTCAGTAAAGGCGCCTGAAGTTTTACTACAATGTTTAGAGAAACTTGACCCATTTGTCAAGATTTATTTTTTAAATAGTGTGTAGATGTATCATGGGTGTTATATATATATATATATATAGCTATATATATAATATCTCCATATAATATATATATATATAATATATAATATACATTACCACAAAGTCTCCAGCAACTCAACTACACATATAAGCACAAATGAATTAGATATAATAAACATATATGCAAGCAACGAAGGGTAATTACCTGCACTAAAGTTAAAATGGATACATTTAGTTACATAGTTTGTACAAACTTGCGTGAGCTGATGCCCCACTCCAAGGCAGTATCCCAGCATCAGTCCTAACCTAATGAGTAAAGTACAATCCCTGGGGGAACAAGACCATACCTGCTTCTCTCTTTATCTAGTATGATCTATACCAGGGAATTTGTTGCTTGCATATATGTTTGTGTCTTTTGTGTAATATATATATATATATATATATAAAAATATAGGGATATGCTGGTGTATAGGAGTGTAGCTGGATGACTCCTATAAGTATATAGAAAACCAAATATACACCGCACACAGGATTTATGCCATAATCCTTTATTTAGCACATAAGTAGCGTTCTACGTTTCGGGGATAACGATCCCCTTCATCAGGTACAAACACTGGCTATCACATACTGACAAAACTTACAAGCCTTAAAAACCCTCCCCACAGGAACAGACATCACCCACAATCACCCATCCCATTAATCCTGATTTTATATATAAATATCCTCTACTGCTAAGGACTTCAGGAGCGGAAACCAAGACCTCCTTGGCCAAAAGGGAATAATGGCTAAAACGGATGCTTTTTCTGCCTTTATCTTCTGGGGAACTTTCCAAATCATCGGTATTGGAGGAAAGATATATAAGAACCTTTTGGACCAATCCTGGGCAAGAGCATCTGTGCCTAAAGCTTGAAGGTTTGGAACTCTTGAACATTTCTGGCATTTTGCGTTGTCTGGAGTGGCCATGAGATTGATAGTGGGCTCTCCATCTTTGACAAATGGTTTGAAAATTTGTTGTGAAGACTCCATTCTCCTGGGTAAACGGAGTTTCTGCTCAGGAAATCTGCTAATATGTTTTGAGGACCAGGTAAATGAACCGCTGTGATGCTTTTTAAGTGTTTTTCTGCCCAATTGAGAATGGGGGCTACCTCCTTCATTAAAGATTTGCTTCTGGTCCCTCCTTGTTTTTTTATATAAGCTACTGCGTTAGCATTGTCGGAAATGATCTTCACGTGTTTTCCTTTAATTTGCTGGTCGAAGTAAGGAATTTCCTTTCCTACTGCCCTTAATTCTAACAAGTTTGAGGATAGATCTTCTTGCCAACTCCAATCCCCTTGCGCATACTTTTCCCGACATTGAGCGCCCCATCCTACCTCTGACGCATCCATTGTAATTGACACTCTGAAAGGTTCTTCCATTAGTCTTCCTAACTTAAGATTTTCTGGCATGGTTCACCATATCAGGGACTGACTTACTTTTGCCTGGATAAGGATTAACTTTGACAGATTGAATTGAGGATTTTTGACTGTTGACAGAAGATGATTCTGTAACGGCCTCATGTGCCACCTTGGCCATTCCACCATTGCAATACAAGAGGCCATCAGACCTATGTTCGTTAGGCATTGCTTTACTGTTACCTTCTTTGCTTTTAAGAAGAGAGATATTTTCGGTCTTACGGATTCTGCTTTCTTCTCGGGTAACGAAATTACATTCTCTGCGGTCGAGAATAATGCTCCTAAAAGCATGTTTTGAGAAGGAAACCAGGTGGCTCTTTTCTTCATTTAAGACTTGTTAAAATCTTTGTTACTTTGGCGATATGAAATATCGCTTTTTCTCTGGTTTCTGCAATTAAAAGTATATTGTCGAGATAATGAAAAATTTGTATTCCCTGTTTTCTTATCTTGGCTACCAATGCTACCAGGATTTTTGTAAAAACCCTTGGGGACTGATTTAAACCGAATGGAAGGCATTTGAACTGCAGATGAAGACCGTTGGCCACGAATCTTAGAAATTTCCAATCCTTCTCATGCATAGGGACATGAAAATAAGCGTCTTTCAAATCTAGATTTACCATCCATACTTCTTTGATGACTTGGACTATAGACTGTAATGACTCCATCTTGAACTTTCTTAGAAATTTGTTTAGCATCTTGAGATTTAATACAGGTCTCCAACCCCTGATACTTTTGGTACCATAAACAAAGGGGAATAAAAACCTTTTTTTGTTGATCTCTTGGAACCTCCTGGACTGCATCCAAAGCTACTAACTGGTCTATGTAATGAGAAATAATTTCTTCACTTGAACATCCCGAGGTTCCTTTGCTGGGACAAAGTGATGAAAATGTGTCAATTTTAGAAATTCTAATTTGAAACCTTCCTGGATAGACTTTATTACCCAGGAATCTGGAATGAAATCGGCCCACCTGTGCGAAAAATGTCTTCATCTGCCTCCTATATGCCGAGGTGGGACCTGCTCCCAGTCATTGCTGATTTAACAAACTTTGGAATGAGCCTGAAGCCTTCCTAACAGACTGTATTCCTTGTCTTCCTCGCCAATTCGTTTGGCAAAAGGCATCTCTACTTCCTCTGCTTGAGGGACGAAAAAAATCTCTCTTCCCTTCTCAGTTACCTCCCAAAGAGCATTTTCCCATCGAATGGTAACTGACAAAGGTTAGACTTAGAGTTCACGTCTGCTAACCAATTCTTTAACCAAAGAGCCCTTGTGGCTGCTACTGACAAAGCCATAGATTTCGCCGACAGTTTAACGAAGTCCACGAGGCCTCAGAAATGAATTCCGTTGCAAACATGCATTCCTGGACCATACCTGCAAGCTTGGATCTTTTAACATGTTGAAGATCTGCTAGCCAAACCTTTAAGGCTCTAGAGGTCGAAGAAAGAGCTCCTGGCATTTACTCTCCTGTCCATTGGATCTTTAAATGTGGCAGCATCTTCCTCATGAAAAGATACTTTTTATAGACATCTACCCTTTTTTAAACTATCTTCTGCTCTGAAAGAAGACTTGCCTCAAAGATTTATCGACCGGAAAAAAGACTGAATTTTTTTGCATAGGAGGAAAATACTTATCGGCTGAGGCCGCTACTGGCTCTTCTGTAGTAAGAGAAAAAGGTTTCTCTGATCGCTTTAATTAATGGCCCTACAATACTAGGGTCAAAAGTGGACTCTGCTTCATTATCTTCTTCCTCTGACCCAAATTCCTGATCATCTGAACTTGGAGATCCATGACCCTCCGATTGTCAGAAACATCTGATAAATGTTTGGTTTTGGCTTTTTTCTTCTTGCTCCCTTGATCCTTCAAAGATTCAGAGATTGCAGTTTTGATTTAACACATTCATTTATCCATAGAAATTCTTTCTGGTAATTGAGCGCCTCCTCCTCTTTATCCGACTTCTTCCTCTTAGAACTCGAGCTTTTCCTCTGAGGCACTAAAAAATTCAAACAAACACAAAAAGGATATTTAGAATTCTAAAAACCAAGCATCATCTCTTTTAGGATCACCTACCTGGGGCTTACCTAGTTCCATGATGCTGGTGACATTCACTCACTAATTTTTGCTCAATAGTAAGGCAATATCTATACAAATAGATATAGAAATAATACCAACAGTAAACACCCATAAAGGACACAAACAGATTGCAGGCAGCAAACAGGAAATCCAGGACTAAATGTGGATTAAACTGTTTAGAAGGAATCCAACTTGGTCCCACACGCGGTAAACATACACTCCCGGGTGGGGAAACCAGAAATGATGGATTCCCAGGAGCTTTTAAGCTAGTCTCGCGCCAGATGCACGGGCAACATTGCGCAATATCAGCCGTGTGCGTGCGAAAACAGTCCCAAAAATGGCCGCCACCATGTTGAAACCGTATTTCCGTAGCATATTTGGATTAACATATTTCACTAGACATGCAAATACTGTAGCTCTCAATTCATAAATACACAATTTTCCAACACGGCCAGGAACATATAAATGGTTGTGACTCACCAAGAATGGTCAGTCTGAGAGCAGCGTCCCCTATCTGGCTCTTGGGTATTGTGTACTGCATGATATCTGCACGACAATCCAACCATAATCCTTCTATGGATCCTCCGTTAAAAGCATTGACTTGGATAAACAACAGGCAACACACAGTCCAAAGCAGCCCTAAGCCCAGAGACCCCATCCTACCCCCATTCATTCTCACAGGAGCCTAAATATCTACTACAAAGCAGCCCCAGCCAAGGTTATACTGTGAACACACTGGAAGGACTGATCTACCAATTACTAAATCAGCAGCATCATGTGATCTGAACCCTTTAATATCCATGGAAGGCAAATACTGAAACTAACCAGGGGTTCTTTCCACTGCTTTGATACATTAGAGTTTTCTTTTCTCTTAATGGTGAAGTTATGAAGTAGACATGGGCAAATCTCAGAAGATTTCTTCCGTTTTCAGATTTACAGAACTCAGGAAAAACCCAAAGGTCCAAAAACTGAACTTACTTTTAAGGGTTCTGACTGTTCAAGGTTATTTTCGGTAACCCTTGAAAATACACCCCAAAGTCCCGAAATCCAAACCACCCTCTAGGTTTCAGGCAGAACGTTCAGATTTCGGAACCGAGGGATTCCATGTTGGACCCTAGTCCCATCTCTATTAGGAAGGGGATTGCTAGATTTCATATAAAAAGCTGCACATTTTAAACTGGTATATTTTAAAGGACAATTGAAGAGAGAATGTTTTGACAACTGGGAGCGAAATCCACTTACCCCTCACAGCTGCAGCGGAGACCCCATGTCCAACGACCAACAGCACTGGCTGTGCAGGAATTCAACGATCCCAAATAAAACAACATAGATAGACGGGTATCACGACAGCTGAAGTAAAACTTAACTTTTACACTTATCTCCTGTGATTCTGGCATTATATGATTCTTACCCGAAATGAAAAGTTATGTTTTTCTTAACTTTACTTTTTATGTTGTTCTATTTGAAAGGACAGACTTATCACACAAGCAGGTTAAAATACGGTGCACATGTAAATCTGGGTTCATATAGATAATAAGGTATAAAATGCACAAAATGTTGTGATCACACAGATGGAATTTAGTGAACATGGCCAATAAGAAATTAGAGGAAAAATACATACCCTCCAACATCACCCCTTTAATCGGTACATTTATAGAAACAACATTGCGCAGAGCTGCAGGGGAAGGATAATGAAGTGACCCTGATCTTAGCACAGCTCTGTGCTATGTATTTCTCAATAGTGTAGTGATTATAATGGGAATGTTGGAGGGTAAGAACATTGTGTGTGGGGTGACATGTCCTTTAAAAGAAAGAGGTAGCACCTTTACTAACTGTATGATTTATACCTAATAAGACTGAAAATGATTGACAGACTCACAATGTTTTATTCACAATAATTAGTAGTTAGTATTAATAAGGATGAGGCAATAAATGCAAGCTATTCTGTCAATGCTTCCTTAACAGAGTTGGCCTGAAGAAGGTCTATTATATTGGTGTATAGGGGAATTCTGGTCACCTTCTGCATTGGCCTCCAAACACTCCAAATAAATTGTCTTTTTGTAATACTCCCTGATTTAGGGTGAGGCCACACTGCAACGCGCCCCCGTGTGTTAACGCTGGTGATTGCGCATGCTTGGTGTCCTGGTGTGCAAGAGTGCCTTGCCATGTGCGCGCGAATGCGATCGCCCAGCACAATCGGAGTGCATGCAATTGTGCAAAAAATGCAGATTGTATGCGCTCCGATTACCAGATCACACTCGCAGCACAGAGTAGCACACTAGTGTGGCCACATCAATTGGGCCACACTAGTGTGCGGTTTTAAAAGTGCGATCAGCGTGGCCTAGCCCTTACAGGCCAGAAACTACTGATCAAAACAATGTATTCCTTTCTTTCTATACAACACCTAATCCAGACTTCCCATCCTGCTGAAAGTGTCTTCAGATTCAACAATCTGTGTGATGCACAGTGATAGGATAGTGTGTCAGGTTAGGGTAAATGGGGATAAAGATAAATATTAAAAATACAAGAGTTAAATTATCCCCCTCTTGATAAATTACCCACACCAAATAGCAAATCCGGAGGGACACAAGTAATTAAAACTTTTAACAAAAGAAAACACTAACAGGGTTATTCAATAAAAGTTCTTATCGCTTAAAATGGTGCTAATTTTGCCCCAACCAATCAGATGTTAGCTTTCAAATGTTAAATAAGATCTTAATTGGTTGGGTTAAAATTAGCACCATTTTAAACGATGAGAACTTAATACAATGGGATGGAGTGCTTGAACAGTATATATGATAGGTCATGAGTAAGTCCCCACGTGGGGACGAAACGCATTAGGATCTGCATTTTGTGTGTGTTTCTAGCCAATGATACTAGGCAGGGTTCTGGTGGCTCTTTGATCCTCCTCATCAAGAACTAGATGAGGGGGGTGTAATACAAACAGCTACACTTAGATTTCTTGGTACTTACAATGTTAGTTTGCTACCTGTGAATCTATGCTTACTAGATTTTAGCTCAATGGGTGTGTTCACATAGGGACCCAGAACAGGGATTTCCCTCTGTGTATGCTAGAAGCTATCGGGCGTAATATAGGGCTTTCTGCCTTTTTGACTATACTACTCATTAGACTGGTTGATATGATGGAGAGGTTTCTCCCATCTACAGTGTCAATTTCTGGTGATATAATAGTATCACCAGGCTCTTAAGGGGTGAGGTTCTCTCTCCACTCAGACCATTTTCTAGTGGACTGTATTTTATTACCTCTGCTGCTCCCCTTTGTCTTATTCCTCAAGCATCTAGCATATATACTGTTCAAGCACTCCATCCCATTGTATTTTTATACTCAGTATGTTCTTTTTGTTAAGTTTTTAAAGCTTATCTAATAAAATGTATAAGTTTTAATTACTTGTGTCTCTCTGGATTTGCTATTTGGTGTGGGTAATTTATTAAGAGGGGGATACTTTTTCTGTGTGCAGTTTTGCTGTAACTGGAATGGTGACAGTTATTTGTGAATTGCATGATGGGATTTTCCCTCTTCCAATGCTGCCTCATAGTAATTACTGAGCATGCTTGCCCTCATAGAAAGTCTGGTCAGATTGAAGGCATGCAGGAACACACACCAACCTCAGAGTAAGGGATAATTCCATGTATTTATTAATAGATTAAGAAGAGGGGGGGAAAACATTTTTTTGGAATAGTATTTTGTGCATCAGTCCTTATAGGTTAAAATTTTCTACTTCAACCAAAATTATGTGTCATTTTAATTAAGGGAGCATTGCCAATATCAGTACATGTGAAATTCAATTTGCAATAACAGACTGATCTTCATTCCTACCCCTGCCCACATTATCCAATTTCAATGCATCTTATTAAGACCTGAAGATCCTGCAATAAATATCACTTTGGTGACACCTAGTGGTGAATACGTAATACAACCACTAAACAATGCAATAGGATAACAATGACTTAGAATAATGTGCTTTTTTAGCATCATTTCTAGAGGTTGTCTTTTGCAAGTAGACCTGCTGCAGAGGTTAAAGGGGTGGGAGGTCAGCCTGTCAATGCTCAGACCATACACTACACACTGCATCAAATCGGTCTGCATGTGGCTGTTGTCCCAGAAGGAAGTCTCTTCTAAGAATGATGCACAATAAAGCACACAGTCTGATCACAGTCTGAAAACTAAAACTTAGTATATTGTTGTTTCCCCCCTCCCAACTCTAACCACAATGTCCATTGGATCCCTCTGCCTCAGCCTCAGATTGAGAAAACTACAATATACCAAAAGGGTTTCATGTTAAAATAAAGGGCAGCACAGATGGATTTGGATGGAGGGAGGGGGGGAGGATTGGTTCCCCAGCACATGCCTGCAATACCTCCTGGAGGACAGTGAAGAGGCACAAAACTGTGTGGTGGTGGCAGTGTGATGGTTTGGGACTTCATGAATACTGCTGGCACTGGGGAGTGGCAGTTCATTGAGGGAACCATGAATACCAACATGGGGTAGTATGGTGCGTCCATCTAGTACATTGTAGATAAAGACGTTCTGGTACCCCATTCAGTGGCTAATCAATTAATTTTGTATATTTTTACAGATATTCCAAAGGGAAGTACAAATTTGGCCATCGACCCTTTATTACCACAGATGGCACATTTAGCAAAGTGAGTTAGAGTTGTGTCCTCAGCTAATGAAAGTGTAACGCATTGGAGTATTAGCCAATCATAAGGTTGGCAGTGAAGTCCTGAAGGAACAACAGACTGGGAAAGACTCTCTGGGAAATTTAATTGATTTGAAATGAATATTCCTCGTATGGTTTAGTGAGAGAGAAACCAATTAGAATTTTATATATAACAGCAGGAAATCAAATTCAACTTGGCTTGAGAGGAAACCACTTAGATGAGTGGTAATGACTGAAAACAAGACCACTTAACTTTAACTTGCCCTTTAGTATAAAATAACCTGAACACACAGAGAATTACAAGTTAATCTAACAAGGCTAAATGTTTGACTTATTATTTTTTTCAATGATTGAATTAATTAATTTGGCTTGAAAAAGCCAAATTCCTGTTCTTTCTATTTCTTCTTTTTCTTCTTCCGTTTTCTTCTTCCACTTTTTTGGGCCGTATCTCCTCCCACAGTTTTTGAGCTAGAGACGTGAAATTCGGTACAGACGTGCGGGGCATATAGGAGAAGTGTGCTATCTTCTAGCTAAGGAATCCGCGGAAGCATTACGGCGTTATTGGCGAATTTCCGGACATTTTTTCCCTTAGACTATAATGGTAACAATCCTCAAATGTGGATATTTCAAAACTGTTTTTTTCATGGTCATAAATACAAATGGTGATACGCCAACCCCCCACAAAGACCCAGGTACACCCACCTGACCTACCTTTCCATTCCCATGGAAGCCATATTTAAAGGGTAACTAAAGTCAAAAAAACTAATTTAGATTTATCCTCAATAAAAGATAGTTTTATGGTTATAAACACAAAAAAGACATACCCCCTCAACCAGACCCAGGTACACACACCTACTGATTTACTTATCCATTACTGTGGCAGCCATACTTAAAGGGTAACTAAAGTAAAAAAAAACTAATTTAGATTTATTCTCAATAAAAGATAGTTTTATGGTTGTAAACACAAAAAAGACATACCCCCTCAACCAGACCCAGGTACACACACCTACTGATCTACTTATCCATTATGGTGGCAGCCATATTTAAAGGGTAACTAAAGTAAAAAAAACAAATTTAGATTTATCCTCAATAAAAGATAGTTTTATGGTTGTAAACACAAAAAAGACATACCCCCTCAACCAGACCCAGGTACACACACCTACTAATCTACTAATTCATTATGGTGGTAGCCATGCTTAAAGGGTAACTAAAGTCAAAAAAACTAATTTAGATTTATCCTCAATAAAATATAGTTTTATGGTTGTAAACACAAAAAAGACATACCCCCTCAACCAGACCCAGGAACACACACCTACTGATTTACTTATCCATTACAGTGGCAGCCATACTTAAAGGGTAACTAAAGTCAAAAAAATTAATTTTGATTAATAATAAAAAAGGTTTGTTTTTGACCAATTATCAAAAAGTTTTTTTAACCCCCCAACCTGACACAGGTACACAAACCTACTGATCTACTTATCCATTACTGTGGCAGACATACTTAAAGGGTAACTAAAGTAAAAAAAAATACATTTTGATCAGAAATCATTATCACTGAAAATGCCGCTAATTTTGCCCTAACCAATCAGATGTTAGCTTTCTGATTGATTGGATCAAAATTAGCACCACTTTGGGCTGGGTACACACAAAAGTTTCTTTTGTCCCAAACAAGCGTTCACTACAAACTCATCATTCCCATTATTGAGTTTTAAAATCTGCACCAAACACACATATTCCCTTCCAAAATGCAGCCCTTCAAGCCAAATTCAAAGTTTATACTTAAACTTTCCCTTTCTAGTTATACATTGAGTTTTCTGACAACTCTTTCCTGGATGCCCATATTCTATGATGTCATACCTTTCCTATGGAGAGAGCAAGTATTCCATATTGATATATGTGTTATGGAAAATGTCCAGTGTCAGTGATGTAAAATGCGGGTAGGTCTGTGACCCTGGGGAGTAATTGATCCTACATTGCTGTTGATCATCCAATGTCCTATCTCACTTGACCAGTGATGTCATTGGCACTCCAGATGTTTTGGAGACTAGAACTCCCAGCATGCCTTGGTTCCAATCAACCAAGCCATTCTGGGAGTTGCAGTTTCTAGACATGCTATTTATGTGCAGCAGGAATGTGCTATTTATTTTCAGCAACCAATCAGATGTTATCTTTTTGCTAGGCGACTGCAGTTTTTAAACAGTTGATCGTGCGTATGCAGTAAAGGTACATGCAATCAGCCATTTTAAAAACTTGCTGGTTCGATACCAGCTTTTTTAACAGTTGATAGTGGGTATCTTACTGCATATGCCAGACCAGCTGTTTAAAGAATGATGGGGAGGGGGCCTTGCAACAAATTTGCTTAGAGGCATAACTATCATGGGAGCAAACGCCCCCATACTCTTCCATCAAAAGATACTCAGGCTGGATTTAAATATTTCTCTCCCCTAGGCCAGCTATCTTTATGCTGCCTCCCACCATCCAATGTTCAATTTTAAATAGGTAGACTTTTTAGAAATGAATTGCACATAGATGTGCTGAAATCAAGTGAATATATTAAAGGGGGGATGTCGGAGTGTCTGACGACCCCCCCCCCCAACAAGCTCTGCAGTAACTGTAAGAAAGAGGGGACACCTTAGCAGTCCTGCTGCCCTAGGCCATGGCCTAGTGAGAAATCTGGCCTTACAGATACAACTCCCCCAGGAAGAATAGCCAGATGTCCCTACTTAGCCAGCAACCCTGTAGCATGGCTCCACCCACACTCCATCCCTACCCCTCTGCATTGTGTACACTACACATTTTTCCCTGCCACCTTCCATAGACAGAGGGGAATAAACCCAATAACACTGCCCCCAGGCAAGCAGAAAGGGGGGCACCATTATCATTTTGCTGGTGTCTGTAATTTCTAGTTACCCCATTACTTGCATGTTAGTGCCCCTTTAAATACTAATTACACAATAAATAATATTGAATAATAAATGTGGATATTATTTATCCTGGACCTGTTAGTAATATTGTTTCAGACAATGCTATAGTATGAGGGTTTTGTATAATGTATGGAAGGAAATGTCCAGTTTAAATATAGAATACAGTAATAATAATATATCTGTTGTATTCAGTTAGATCAACTGGACTTGAAGTTTAGTTCTTGAAGACGTTTCGCTAGTCATCCGACTGGCTTTCTCAATTCAGAATGACTTGTACAAGAATCTGTGGCAATTATATACCCTGGAAAATCCCAATTAGCCTATCACAGCCAGGTGTTAGGGACCTTCTGAATGCAAGGCGTGGATGTATCATTGCTACGAGGTGTCATAGGAACTGCCCAGGGTAAGGTGTCAAAACAGCATTGTACATGGCAGACAGTTGGTGTCGAACCCCCCCCACCTCTATTTAGGCTTGGTTTCTTTATTTTCACATAAATGGCCTCCTTAACACCTCTCTTGAACCAGTCACGTTCCTTTGCCAATATGTTAACATTACAATCTTCAAAGGTATGTCCTTTATTCTTAAGATGCAGGTACACGGCTGAGTCCTGACCCGAGGAATTGGCTCTTCTGTGCTGGGCCATACGTTGATGCAGTTGCTGTTTGGTCTCCCCCACATACAAATCAGAGCATTCTTCACTGCACTGCACTGTGTATATGATGTTGCTTTTCTTGTGTTTCGGTATTGGGTCTTTCGGATGTACCAATTGCTGCCTCAGTGTGTTGTTCGGTTTAAAGCAGACGATTCAGAAAATCATTATCACTGAAAATGCCGCTAATTTTGCCCTAACCAATCAGATGTTAGCTTTCTGATTGATTGGATCAAAATTAGCACCACTTTGGGCTGGGTACACACAAAAGTTTCTTTTGTCCCAAACAAGCGTTCACTACAAACTCATCATTCCCATTATTGAGTTTAAAATCTGCACCAAAAACACATATTCCCTTCCAAAATGCAGCCCTTCAAGCCAAATTCAAAGTTTATACTTAAACTTTCCCTTCTAGTTATACATTGAGTTTTCTGACAACTCTTTCCTGGATGCCCATATTATGAGTCATACCTTTCCTATGGAGAGAGCAAGTATTCCCTATTGATATATGTGTTATGGAAAATGTCCAGTGTCAGTGATGTAAAAAGCGGGTAGGTCTGTGACCCTGGGGAGTAATTGATCCTACATTGCTGTTGATCATCAATGTCCTATCTCACTTGACCAGTGATGTCATTGGCACTCCAGATGTTTTGGGACTAGAACTCCCAGCATGCCTTGGTTCCAATCAACCAAGCCATTCTGGGAGTTGCAGTTTCTAGACATGCTATTTATGTGCAGCAGGAAGTGCTATTTATTTTCAGCAACCAATACGATGTTATCTTTTTGCTAGGCGACTGCGTTTTTAAACAGTTGATCGTGCGTATGCAGTAAAGGTACATGCAATCAGCCATTTTAAAAACTTGCTGGTTCGATACCAGCTTTTTTAACAGTTGATAGGGGGATCTTACTGCATATGCCAGACCAGCGTGTTAAAGAAGATGGGGAGGGGGCCTTGCAACAAATTTGCTTAGAGGCATAACTATCATGGGAGCAAACGCCCCCATACTCTTCCATCAAAAGATACTCAGGCTGGATTTAAATATTTCTCTCCCCTAGGCCAGCTATTCTTATGCTGCCTCCCACCATCCAATGTTCAATTTTAAATAGGTAGACTTTTTAGAAATGAATTGCACATAGATGTGCTGAAATCAAGTGAATATATTAAAGGGGGGATGTCGGAGTGTCTGACGACCCCCCCCCCCCAACAAGCTCTGCAGTAACTGTAAGAAAGAGGGGACACCTTAGCAGTCCTGCTGCCCTAGGCCATGGCTAGTGAGAAATCTGGCCTTACAGAACAACTCCCCAGGAAGAATAGCCAGATGTCCCTACTAGCCAGCAACCCTGTAGCATGGCTCCACCCACACTCCATACCACCCCTCTGCATTGTGACACTACACATTTTTCCCTGCCACCTCCATAGACAGAGGGAATAAACCCAATAACACTGCCCCCAGGCAAGCAGAAAGGGGGGCACCATTATCATTTTGTGGGTGCTGTAATTTCAGTTACCCATTACTTGCATGTTAGTGCCCCTTTAAATACTAATTACACAATAAATAATTTGAATAATAAATGTGGATATTATTTATCCTGGACCTGTTAGTAATATTGTTTCAGACAATGCTATAGTATGAGGGTTTTGTATAATGTATGGAAGGAAATGTCCAGTTTAAATATAGAATACAGTAATAATAATATATCTGTTGTATTCAGTTAGATCAACTGGACTTGAAGTTTAGTTCTTGAAGACGTTTCGCTAGTATCCGACTGGCTTTCTCAATTCAGAATGACTTGTACAAGAATCTGTGGCAATTATATACCCTGGAAAATCCCAATTAGCCTATCACAGCCAGGGTTAGGGACCTTCTGAATGCAAGGCGTGGATGTATCATTGCTACGAGGGGTCATAGGAACTGCCCAGGGTAAGGTGTCAAAAACATTGTACATGGCAGACAGTTGGTGTCGAACCCCCCCCACCTCTATTTAGGCTTGGTTTCTTTATTTCACATAAATGGCCTCCTAACACCTCTCTTGAACCAGTCACGTTCCTTTGCCAATATGTTAACATTACAATCTTCAAAGGTATGTCCTTATTTCTTAAGATGCGTACACGGGTGAGTCCTGACCGAGGAATTGGCTCTTCTGTGCTGGGCCATACGTTGATGCAGTTGCTGTTTGGTCTCCCCCACATAACAATCAGAGCATTTTCACTGCACTGCACTGGTATATGATGTTGCTTTTCTTGTGTTTCGTATTGGGTCTTTCGGATGTACCAATTGCTGCCTCAGTGTGTTGTTCGGTTTAAAGCAGACAGGGATCGTGTTTATGAAAATTCTTATTATTTCTGGAGACCCCTGCTACATATGGGATACCATGTTCTTCCTCCTGTCTTGCTTTTCCCCTTCACTGTTGGTATTCGTTGTTCTTTCTTTCCTTCTACTTTTTGACAAAGGCCCAGTCTGGATATCCACAAGTTTAAGGGCTCCTCGAGATGTTTTATTTCTTTAGCTTCACCTCTGTGCTAGTGGGGATGTTCTCAGCTCTGTGTTGCAGGGTGGTGGAGTCAAACATCAATACTGATCTGTGTGGGCTGTTTTTTTTGGTAAACTTCCAATTTACCATTCTCCTTGATTTCCACCAAGCAAATCAAGAAAGCCAGTTTGTTGTTTTGTATCTTCCCTTGTAAATTTGATGTTTTGGTCCACCGCATTAATGTGTTCTGTGAAAGCTTGTACTTCCTTTTGGTGGATTTTAACCCTGGTGTCATCCACATATCTGAACCAGTGGCTGGGTGCTATGCCCTTAAAGGTATCACTTATGGTGGCCATACATGCTATCTTAGAGGTTGTACGATCGTTATTCCCGTGTACAGATGACTGGTCGATAATCACACAATATTTTTTCCTATTTGGAACATTTGGAGACAAATTTCCTTCGGACCAACCAATTGTTACGTCTATGGCCAACTTTAGTCTCCTCCAGACTTAGGCAGGAATAAAAACAGACAATACAACACATACTAAGTAGAATTATTATAATATGTAGCATCTTCTTACTTAGCTTAACAATTATTAATCGTTTAACAAAAGAAAGCAGGATTTACAAAAAAACATTATAAAACAAGACATGTAAATAGACAACAGTAAAAGTTTGAAAATATTATAATAATGTTAAATGTCCATAGTCCAGATTAAAGTAATTAGTCTATTGATGTTACGAGTTCCTTGGCTCCAAAATGGTAACCCTTTGTCATTCACTTTGTTGATGTTCCATTAGATGTCAATCAGGAGCTCCCTTTCTATGGCTGTGCGGTTCTTTATCTACCCCCAGAAACAAGGAGGTAAATGATTCCCCCCAACCAATCACAAAATGGTGTAGGTTTTACTAAGAGTGTGTCAGAAACCTGATTACGTTTGGAAGACACATCAGCAGTGACATTAATAATGGACAAACACATTTTCCAGGGGTACAAGGTGATACAAACTACAAACCACTAAATTAGTTACTGTCATGAATTTACCAGCTTATAGACACCAAACATGATATTTATAATGCGTGTGGCTCAATAGACTGTAATAGAACCTATAGAAATGATGTTTGGGTGGGATGGAATGGTCCCGCTCTCCTGGAACTGTATTCTATATTAGCTTGCAGCTTTCTATTACCCAGGCCAAAGCAGGGTACACACTGTACCAGTCTATAAAAGATGACAGCCAGAATCTGTTTACTACAGCAAATGGAGTCATTAACATTGTTGGCATGTATGTGCGAAATGTAATATGAAATTGCCACCGGGCTTGCATGTGTCAGGAAGTCAGGAAGACAGTATGCAGCCTGGGTAAAGAAAAAAACAACATACAGTATATACAATAGAACCAATGAAACCTGTCTCTACCTGGAGTGTGTTATTAATAGAAGACAAGTTTTAATTGGGTTGGGGACTTAATTCATTTCCTATTGTGACAATGGTCTCACATCATAGGTTGTAGCACGGCGTTGTTAAGAATAGATCCTTGTCCATACAGATGTTTTTGCCCTCCAAGGCTTGAATTAAAAGCCAAACCCGACATTATATCTGCAGGACAAACAGAATAATATGTAATAACAATGACAGAGAGAAACCCCTTAGAGCGTCCAACGTAAATACATTTTTCTGGGCTAAAAGGTCAGAACTGCCAATTAAAATGACGTATTGCTTGTCATCCCCTTTAATTCCTTTTCACTTCCATATTTATCCCCTTCCTTTTAACATAACATTATGGCTGAGATCCAGTGTTCCAGGCCGCTGGCCCAGTTATGCCATGTAGACTGGCAATTCAGATTGAGAAATCCAGACTCATTTATTTGACTGTCCTCTAAAATTCCATCTGGAGCTTTGAAGAACATCAAGAGGAAGTTGTCCACCCTAAGTACCTTTAATGCTGTACCGTGCTCGTGGCTTTATCGGATCAGTGCTGTGCCCCAGTGTCTTGCTGCTGTGCTTGGAAATATTACAGGCTAAAAGGCAATTTAAAACAAATCCAGCTTTTTTACTGCCTATTTCAAGTGTTCTATAGTCAATTTAGGAAATTATTCTTATTTTATTCTTTCTGTACCTTATGTACAGTGTTTGCACCGCAATGCGCACTCTAAATGGTTTGCAGTATATCTGTAAAAAAAAATGACACAGCGTGAGGCATACAGAAAAACAGAATTAAACTACCACTATACTCACCTATCTCTCCCCCCACCCTCTCCTTCACAGCTGAATAGTACCCAGGGTGAAAACCTAAATCGCTGGCCCCCACTAGAGATGGACGAAACTGGTAAGATCAGTTCCATTTTCGGATTTACGTTTCTCGGGAAAATCCCGATGATCTGAAAATGAAATATACTTTCGGGACTTCGGTGCGCATTTACGATGGAAGATTATTAAAATAGCCTTGAACGTTCGATATTCATTGAAAATGCACTCTGAAGTCCCGAAATCCAAACGATCCGCATGGTTTCAGACGTAACATTTGGATTTAGGAACTGAGGAACTGATCCGAGTCCCATCTCTAGTCCCCCCCTCTTCTTAGAACTGCAGCGATACTTATCTAAACTTTCCTTCGTTGGTAAGGTTATCTCCACCAATTCAGTTTGTCAGCAACAAGGCCAAAGATATGCTCCACATCACGTAGGCAGTGCCCCCCCCCTAGCAAAACTATGATTGGGGATCCTATCCCTGCTTCCTCCACAGTGGTTTTCTGGAAGGAGGCTATATCTGTCATAGAAAAATAGGAAAATGCATCCTCCTTGGCTCTCCTGCTCCCCCTGCGGTTGCTTCCCCTGCTCCCCTGTAGTTACGCCCCTGCACGTAGGCAAGAGAGACAAGAGCAATAAAGGAAACTGCTGCAGTTCTAAGAAGTGATAAGGACACTCAAGAACATGAACTAAAGGAAGGGAAAAAATGTCTTATATTGCGACAAGTTTCGGAACTTGTGATATAGTATTTAATTACCATGTATTTAGACACCATGTGATATTATAGTAAATAGAAGCCATGTGATATTATAGTATTTAGACACCATGTGATATTATAGTAAATAGAAGCCATGTGATATTATAGTATTTAGACACCATGTGATATTATAGTAGTTAGACACCATGTGATATTATAGTATTTAGACACCATGTGGTATTATAGTATTTAGACACCATGTGATATTATAGTAAATAGAAGCCATGTGATATTATAGTATTTAGACACCATGTGATATTATAGTAAATAGAAGCCATGTGATATTATAGTATTGCAGGGATACGATTGTTTTTTGAAAATCTTCTTAATTTCTGGAGACCCCTGCTACATATGGGATGACCAGTTTTCCTCCTGTCTTGCTTTTCCCCTTCACTGTTGGTATTCGTGTTCTTTCTTTCCTTCTACTTCTTTTGACAAAGGCCCAGTCTGGATATCCACAAGTTTTAAGGGCTCCTCTGAGATGTTTTATTTCTTTAGCCTTCACCTCTGTGCTAGTGGGGATGTTCTCAGCTCTGTGTTGCAGGGTGGTGGGAGTCAAACATCAAATACTGATCTGTGTGGGCTGTTTTTTTTGGTAAACTTCCAATTTACCATTCTCCTTGATTTCCACCAAGCAAATCAAGAAAGCCAGTGTTTGTGTTTGTATTTCCCTTGTAAATTTGAGTTTTGGTCCACCGCATTAATGTGTTCTGTGAAAGCTGTTACTTCCTTTTGGTGGATTTTAACCCTGGGGTCATCCACATATCTGAACCAGTGGTGGGTGCTATGCCCTTAAAGGTATCACTTATGGTGGCCATACATGCTATCTTAGGTTGTACGATCGTTATTCCCGTGTACAGATGACTGGTCGATAATCACACAATATTTTTTCCTATTTGGAACATTTGGAGACAAATTTCCTTCGGACCAACCAATTGTTAGTCTATGGCCAACTTTAGTCTCCTCCAGACTTAGGCAGGAATAAAAACAGACAAACAACACATACTAAGTAGAATTATTATAATATGTAGCATCTTCTTACTTAGCTTAACAATTATTAATCGTTTAACAAAAAGAAACAGGATTTACAAAAAAACATTATAAAACAAGACAGTAAATAGACAAAAGTAAAAGTTTGAAAATATTATATATGTTAAATGCCTAGTCCAGATTAAAGTAATTAGTCTATTGATGTTACGAGTTCCTGGCTCAAAATGGTAACCCTTTGTCATTCACTTTGTTGATGTTCCATTAGATGTCAATCAGGAGCTCCCTTTCTAGGCTGTGCGGTTCTTTATCTACCCCAGAAAACAAGGAGGTAAATGATTCCCCCCAACCAATCACAAAATGGTGTAGGTTTTACTAAGAGTGTGTCAGAAACCTGATACGTTTGGAAGACACATCAGCAGTGACATTAATAATGGACAAACACATTTTACAGGGGTACAAGGTGATACAAAACTACAACCACTAAATTAGTTACTGTCATGAATTTACCAGCTTATAGACACAAACATGATATTATAATGCGTGTGGCTCAATAGACTGAATAGAACCTATAGAAATGATGTTTGGGTGGGATGGAATGGTCCCGCCTCCGGAACTGGATTTCTATATTAGCTTGCAGCTTTCTATTACCCAGGCCAAAGCAGGGTACACTGTACCAGTCATAAAAGATGCAGCCAGAATCTGTTTACTACAGCAAATGGAGTCATTAACATTGTTGGCATGTATGTGCGAAATGTAATATGAAATCCACCGGGCTTGCATGTGTCAGGAAGTCAGGAAGACAGTATGCAGCCTGGGTAAAGAAAAAAACAACATACAGTATACAATAGAACCAATGAAACCTGTCTCTACCGGAGGTGTGTTATTAAAGAAGACAATGTTTAATTGGGTTGGGGACTTAATTCATTTCTATTGGATCCAATGGTCTCGGTCGGAGTCAAACATCAAATACTGATCTGTGTGGGCTGTTTTTTTTGGTAAACTTCCAATTTACCATTCTCCTTGATTTCCACCA